>OU862923.1:19003769-19201269 GCA_917880885.1 Limnephilus marmoratus
TCGAATTCACCCTAGCAGGCCTGGAGATTCGACCTTTCTGCCGCGTTCAATTTAATAAATTCTGAAGAACGTGTTACAAATATTTAAAATGTGTTTCCATGTTGTCCTCCCGAAATTATAAATTCATCGTTTAGAAAAATAAAATCTGTTCCTTACCCCTAACTTAAAAGTATATAAAGTTTTTAAATCGTTGTACGTAAAATATATTAATTGTGAGATACTGTTTTTATTAATCTAAAATATACATAACTTGCATTCCTCGTGCAGCATGGAAATAAAAAGTTATTATAGTTACGAATTCGCCGGAAATGATTAAAATGTGAGTTTTGAGCAAACAAAAATTATTAGGGTTGTGTTTTGCCTAAAGTGGTCATAAATGAATAGCCAAGTAAATATCAAACTTTTTTTTTTTTTCTTTTCCCTCTTTCACTTTATTCTTCCCACAAAATATCCCAATTGGATATGCCATGCTCCCGCTGGCTCTGGAAAGCCGAGAGCGTTGGGAAATATTGTGTGGTATTCACATAACAGATATTTTTCTTTCTCTATTGGGTATTGTGAATGCCGTTAAAAATGTGTGGAAATTTTAAAGTTTATTTTTCTGATTCTAAATGTATGTGATAAGATAAAAGGGAGTTTTTAATAGTCAAAATTAATATGATATACCACAACCTGACCTCCAAGATCACCGAAGGCCACAAAATGTAAAAATTGCATAAAAAAATAAATTGTTGTTTAGTTTTTACTACTTATGAATCCCATCCTACATCCTTGCAAGGAAATGTCTTGTAAGGTTAATATAAGCATAATGGATTAAATAAGAAAGGAGTGAAACGATTACATGACATGAAAGTGAATGATAGAAGAAAGCGGGGACGTCCAAGGAAGAAATTTTGCGTCATTATTTCCCCAGTTTACTAGAATTCATAATCACAAAACTTTTCTATAAGCCATTCATAACCCCGAGCAAGGCCGAGTACTAAACCTTTAGTTACTAAAATTATAAATTCATGTTACAGTTTTTTCACTTGTACACTTTGAATAACTATCAACATACACGGCGAGACTAATGTTATAATATACTAGTCTCATAAAATGAGACTAATATTCAGAAAAAAAATAACAAAACCAAAACTCATTGATTTACGAAGCTTCGAAGTTGGCTGGCGAATGATATACAGGGTGTCCGGGGGTAAAGTGCATTAACTTCGGGGGGTGATTCTACATGATAGTATGAGTAAAAAAGATAAATAACTTTTTACGAAATTCCCACTTTTAGGGGTAGTTTTGTGGTAAAAAGATAAAATTAGACCGGCGTGTGTGGGCAGCATTATTATTATTCCGCTGTTGCCGACAAACCGCCCCCTGCGTTCGCGTTCTCTAATTCTGTCAATGTCAGTGTTGAATTTCAATGTAACAATTTATTGGCGTAGCAGTACTTCACTTTATAAAACTTGTTAATCAAAACGTGTTGATTTAATGTGTCTTTATCTAGTGTGTATTTACATAAGACTGACTTAAAAGAACAACTTTATTCAGTGCGTGTTTTCTTCAGACTTACTTTTGTTAATAAATAATTTGTGCGTAATTTTGTCATTGAATTATTGTGACAATGTCGCGTAATTTTGTTATTAAATTATTATTTCAATGCCTGGTTTACCAACGAAGAACGGGCAGATATGAGAATAGATAATGAGATACGCCACAACGTACGAATTGATAATAATATTACTTTACGTTTACATGCTTGTTTACAAGCTGAAGATGGACATTTTGAAAATTCGTTAGACTTGTAAGAAGCGATGACATTAGTTAAGTGTTTAATTAATTTATAATAATTTTATCGTTAAAAGCGTGATTTCAGTTGTTATTTAAGTGCAGTTCTCTTTTAAAATTTGGTTTAAAACATACGATTTTGTATAAACGTCAAATTCTCGATCTTGTCATTGTTTACAAACGGTTTCCATAGATACAGGCCAAATCACAAACAAGCAACGTTGCAATAATCGCGCCCGAGTTGCAATGTCGGGTAAGTTCTACCTTACACTAAGGATTTTTAGTAGGTATGTCATTTTGTATGGGAAAAAAAAGTTGGAATTTCAAAAAAAGTTATTAATCTTTTTTACTCCTACCATAATGTAGAATCACCTCCCGAAGTTAATGCACTTTACCCCCGGACACCCTGTATTATTATGGAAGAAAGAAAACACACGTAAACGATTTGTTCACTTTTCAGTTTACAAACACCTCGGGTGTGGAATAATTTACCGGCAATTGTGTTTCATCCTTACTACAACAAGGGTCTCTTCAAAACCCAGGTTCACTCCTTCCTTTCCTCAAAAATACCCTCCTCACAACAACCCTAAAGATGGCGTAGAACTTGAAAGAAATTAATTGCCTCGGAGCTTGTGGGTGGAGTTAATATTATTAAACAAAAACGAGTGTGCTTTAGACCACACGACTGAAATAAAACTTCTTTAGTTGCATCTATATGATAGAAAGAGAGAAAAAAAATGCGCTGTCTCTTGCTCCTACAGTGTGATACAGACAATAGGTCTGCACTGTGTCTTAGATATATGAAACATAACTGGCTGTGACAGAAAGAAAATATGTGCTCGCACCTCTCTCTCTTGCCCCTACAGTAATATACGAAACGTAACTCTCTCTCTTTCCATCTTCACTAACTTATATCTCCCCCTCAACTACTGTTCGCCTCGGTTTTCGTAACGCTCTCGTCCCGCATTCACAAGCTTACTCTCCAAGTCAAGCTTGCGTAAAGAAGTTTTACTTCAAAAATTAAAAAGCCCCTAAAATAGCGCTTATCAAGATAACGTTAATTTTTATTACATTTGGATGGATGGAACTAATTTAAATCAATAATTGAACACCTAATATGGTATAAAATGAATGCCTATAAAGATAACTGCGTTCAAAGTCGCAACTGGATGGTGGGTTGTTCTTGTGATCGAAGCCAATATACGTCATAATCTCCGCAATCCGCAGCCGCGAACGCCGAGAGATATTTTGGCAACGCAACTTAGAGGTCCCGTTAGCTTCCCAAAGAATAAACACCGATCTCGAAGCTCGCCGCGGATCAATCATCATTCACTTGTTCCTTACATTCTCATGCGGCCTGTTACACGTTAATATCGCCGTTTATTCGGTCAAACAACATTCTTCGAGGGTACGATTTATCTGTAACGAACTGCCGGATTCTGGTCTGATATTCAAATCGAGTCGGGCAGAACTGATTTTCATTAGGAGGATGAAATATTTACATTAAGTAAAAAATAGATTATTGATACACAAGACTAGAAACTATCGTTAAATGCTTAGCCACGAGAAGGAAATATTCTCCACATTATTATAAGACGCCTGTGGATAGTTCGTTTGGTAGTATGTTTATGAGAGATGGAAAAGTTGTAAGGATATTAAAAGAAAGGTAAAAAATTGTCCAAAGAAGCCAAGCTAGCAGTCCACATTGGTTTGGTCATACCAACCCTGATCTTGATATATGCCAGTGAAGCATGGCACTGGCTGAAGGAAGGTGAAGGAAGACCAATGAATGGTAAAGAAATGTTGCAAAATATAACCGTGTTAAAAATGTGGAGATCCGGAAAGAATGCAATGCGTAATACGCTTGGATGGTTGGGGCACGTAGAGCAAACGAACGAAGAAAGGAATATAAGGAGAATATATACGACTCGAATGTGAATGGCAGAAGAAGTCAGGGACACCCGAGGAAGAAATGTAATGAACAAGTTTGTCTAATACGTATTAGTCGGGCTATGTGAAAAGTCAAAATAATAAAACAGTATTTATGAGACGATATGATTGTGACTAAAGAGAGGAGTGTGCGCCAAGACAGTGTTTTGTGGCGGTCTATCCTCTCCGCCTACTTCTATGGGGAAACGGTGTAATGATTGATTGGTTATTTAGTTTAAAAGTTTTTTTTTTTTGTTCATTTGAAGCGCATACTTTGTGATGTGACATTATTAATTTAAAATAAAACAATAACTTTGTAAACGTGGTGTTTACAAAGTTATTGTTTTATTTTAAATTTAAATGTTTTATTCGGGTTGTTGTAAATTTTTTTGGTGTATGTTTAACGCGTTTTGCGTAAATAATTTTAGTAAATACATACTTTGTTTTGATTCATTTATCATTAAACTTAATATTGTTATTTTCTTTTTTTGCGGAGCAAATACAATTTTATAACATCTGTTAGACCGAAAATCTCATTTATACTTATTTGTAGAATTGATTAGGTTGTTAAGTACTTTTTGAACCTCATAAATAACTAAAAATTATGTTTCTAAACACAGATCTGCAGAAGTCGCATTGAGGGTGGTATTCCTTGCACCGTTATATTAGCACAAACACTTCGCTTTATTCACAAGCATAAATACTATTCTATTATTGTGACTATTAGCACGATCCGATACATTTATTAAAAGTTATTAAACATGCAGTATATTCCTGTGTCTTCTGTTTGCACGTTCCTGAAATTCCGTTTTTGGTCTAAATACCGTAGCCATGAAGGTGAAGTAGGCATTCCATATAACTATTATATTTCAAGCAATTTGGATGAACATGATATGGTTATGTATTATCCCGTGTGAAAATAGTAAAAATTGAATACATCAATTCACAGTGCTTTAGTAAATTCATATTAAACTTTGAGTACCTCATCTCAGTTCATGTAATAGATACTGTTATTATTAAAATGGATGCTTAACAATATTTATTTCTATCTGAGCTTTTATACGTTTGTTAAAGCGTTGTATGAAAAGAGTTGTTATCTATTTCTAAAGAATCTAAATGATCTTATTTCCCTAAAAACATTTATTGTTTAGCAAAAATTATGAATGTGAAATGTATGGAGGCACCCATATAGTAATAAATCTGGTATCAAAGAGGTGTAAAACTGAAAGCCAAGATTATATTGGCCAGTCATAGCGGTGAAACTTTTATCATGACTAATGTTAATGGGGCTCGTGCCACATATTATGAATATGTGGGGAACGCGAAGCTGGAACATGAAAGCACCTGAAAGCTATGAAAGTTTCAGGATCTGATTGCACACACCTGACCGAATTAACGCGAGTATTAGTGTCAACCAGTAGAACAGTGTCAAATTCTAAGTGGGTCAAAATACAGGGGTATAATTTGTAAATCCAATACAAATCAAAAACCTTCGAACAAGTAACATGTTATCAATTAATAAATGCACACGATAACCAACACATACCTCAAAATCGATACATCCAAAAAATGACACAAATTTAAATTTTCAAAAAAAAAATGTTCGATTTGATGAAAAAAAAATAAAAGAGTCACAGCACGCGTTAATTTTGATAAAATTTTGAAAATAGAACGTTAAAAAAATTGTGGCACAATTCCGATGGAAAGGGTCGCGGGCTTAGCGGGGCCGTGCGCGTACGAAGCGTCGGATTGGCGCACCACTACTGACTGGAGGTCTCGGCCGCCTCGTGAGGGGACCCCCCTCCAGGCCCTCCCCCTCCCCATGTCCCCCATTCCCTCCCTGCCCACCCACTCCCCTCCCCCCGGGTCCAGAGGAGGACGGAGAGCGATCCGTTACTTGTGAACCTGCCAGCTTGTCTGCCCCTCTCCAGACGGAACCGTATCACGAAACAAACTACACAACCAGAAACGGCCAAATATCACATTCCATCATATCGGCAATCCGCAAGCTGATGTGTAAGCATGATTTAGTTATTCTCTCCTTATTTAAAACTGATAAAGATAACCGCAATTTTTGAAAATCGCTAACCAATTTGATAATATTCCCATAAAATATGATTTCAGATATATTTTTAAATTCTCACGGTCAATAGTGTTATGTTGTTTGAATGTTGGGGGTAATAAGCACGTGCTGCACTTTCTTTAGTAAGCCAACGTTTTATAGAGTCGTACAGTGTCCATCATCACCACGCATTTTTCCTAATGATGGAAACTTCAAGGCGGCCTAAAAAGTTGGCACAATTTGCAGGAGGATTTGCAGCATAACTAAAAAATATGCTAACAGCATTAGAATTTTTTAAATATTACTAGCTGACCCGACAAACATTGTTCTGACACATAAATTATTTCTAGTAAATATTTTGGTTGTTAAATAAAAAATAACGAATGTATTGTAAGTGTGTGGGGATGGGCTCTATGACAGAAAGAGGAATGGAGCGCTGTAGACGATGACCGCCGATAAAAGCAAAAAAAACAACTAAAGTAGGACAATGAAATAAAGAAAATCAACATGAATTTCGAAGAGCAATTGAGTGTACGATATTTAACCCAAATAAGCTCGATGGTTTGCCCACGCGAGAACATGATGCCGAATGAAATATCAAAATGACGCGACGCTTTTCGTGAATGTCTTGCGCATGTGGGATGAAAGTTCTATGAGGCGGACATAGCGCCATCTGTCATTCAATAACATAAATAATTTCGTTCTGTTTGAAATAGGAAAGACGGTTAAATTGGTTCATACAAAAATACTAAAATCACATTAAAAAATGGGAGGGTAGGGGTAGGAGGGTTAAAATTTGGGGTTATAGGTATTTTATGTCAAATTAAAAAAATACAAAAAAAAATTGTCACAAAAATAAAAATAAAATTCTAGGTAGGGACACCCTAATCACCTAGCGGTATGAAATATACTTTAAAACCTATTCTCATACCTACCAAATATACATAAAAAATTTCATAAAAATCGGTCAAGCCGTTTCGGAGGAGTGCGACCACAAGCACCGTGACACGAGATTTTTATATATAAGATATGTATTATTTAAAAAAAAACATAAAGACTGACGCAGACCAAATATTTAACGTGTTTGCGTACGCCAAATACACACAGAATAACACTTTTAACCAAAAAAAACAGATTTTAACAACCATAAATAGACCAATTTTGGACAAGCACAAGCTTTGGACGAAAACATCGTAAATATCACGCAATAATAACATTTAACAATCTTGATATAAATGATGAGGGAAATAGAAAACATTACCAACATAAAATTAAGAATCTGATTAAAGAACTAAAACAATGTTATACAAAAAGCAATGTTATCTTAAAAAAATAAAACATGCTCTTCAAAAATTAACCTACAAACATTTACATACATAATACCCAAGATACACAACCATTTTATCTCTATTATTATCTTTATTTATCGAATTTATATAAAACTGAACGATGGGGGAGCACGGGTAAAGCACCCGGTGAGGCCCACAATACCAAATAAAAAATAGTAATATAAAATAAGATTTATTTTGTAGGTTTTCTATAAGCAGAGCG
The DNA here is from genome assembly GCA_917880885.1 of Limnephilus marmoratus. Taxonomy (NCBI): domain Eukaryota; kingdom Metazoa; phylum Arthropoda; class Insecta; order Trichoptera; family Limnephilidae; genus Limnephilus; species Limnephilus marmoratus. The sequence continues at coordinate 19,011,088 of OU862923.1, forward strand.
TACATTATACATACATTATACATAAGCGATCATGATATCACAAATAACATTTTTTAACAAAATATTGATTATTTATTTACAGCTACTTGGAGAACATCGCCGAAAAAAATATATATCTGGTTTTTGCTTGCTTATTCAATTCCTTGAAATATATTTATTGGTTTCATGATAATCATTATATCATTAGCATTTTTATCATTTTCATAAACGCTGATAATCCGTGAACATTTTGCAATTTTTTATATTGTACTCGTAATTTTGTGAAACTATTTAAATTGTCACCGATGAAGAATAAAAGTATTGCGGAGTAATATAATAGCAATATTTCTTAAAACCTGGTTTTTTCGTAGAAACTTAATGAAAAATGAATTCGGCAGAACCAAGAAAATAAGATATTTTTGTATGATAATTCGCCACGGAGTTTATTCCTCCAGTTGCATGATGTACTAAGGTGTTATTATTTATTTGTAAGAAACAAACAGTTTTTAAATAAAATACAAAGATGAATATATATGTATTTTAAGTTAAGTACTGAAGTCAAGCCAAAAAAGCCTCTCATGTTTGCTTGGAGACGGAGTTTTACTGAATTAAAATTAATTTTAGGCATGGTGGAAAGGAAGAGGAATATAGGATAAGGAGCATCTCCTAGCTCCACATTATAAGTACATTCCACACTCTTGTATTAATTTGCAATCGTAAGCATTACTTTAATTCGACAATTGTATAATTTTATGTTATATCGCGCACATATACGGAGAATTGTGGATTTTTTTTATGTTGGTTCGAAAAGAATGGATCGTGATCGATAATAAATACAAAACGGAATTCCTAATCAATCAAAACTTCTATGTTGAAAGACTAACGTTGGGTTGCAAAGTGTAAAATCGAATAAGAACATACGTTTTCTCTTGTATTTCTAGCGATTTATTCAGTTTTCCTTATATTCAGTTCTTGCCATTTGTTAATTTAGTCCACGACTAGTTGAACAAATTATTACATGTTTAATAATGAAAACAATTATGCATTATCATTAATTTTGAAGTGAATTATCGTCAGGCCGCTATCTTAAACTGTTATAAATGACGACCTAAAATATGAAACGGATAAAATAATAATGTAGGTTTGTTCAGTCAGCCTTCATGAGGGTAAGCACAAGCGTAAAAGTATATTTACACCAAAGTACGGTACTTCTTCATAATTAATACCACTTTTATGAGTTGAATACACGATGTGTGTGAGTTACTTGGCACGTGTTTAATTACTGAGCACTGAGCACTACTTTTAACAAATTCCTTTAATTTTTACCACATTTGTTAGTTGCTATGCCTATTTGAACATCTTACTAATAATAATTCCGCGACATTTTTGCCAAATATTTTCAGGTTTCTCGCTTGTCCGATGAATCACATTTTCACGAATCGTATTATCTATAAAAGCAGAGAGTTTTCACATTGTACGTCGTGTTTTTGCTATGTCTCGTGATTTTGATTGACTTTTTAGTAGTTACGTAATAAAGAATATTGGAAACTTAATAATTTACTTTAACAATTTGGAAGGCGGGTATAGGAACCATTCATAGGATAACCAACACCCCTGCAATAGGTCACCAAGTTTTTTGCTACATTTCGCTAATTAGCGAGGCTGTTTGAGTTCATAGAGTAGGGATTGTCTTGGTCTAGGTGACGGAAGCGTTTGCATACCCATTGCATGGCGGGCTGGAACGGAAGAGACTGGTTGAGGGAAACCTAACCTAGACCTCTGCAGCCGGACTTTTTCGACCCATCGGTTTGCACCGCTGTGGAAGGGATGGGTTCAGACGACCTCTTCATATGACCCTCAGATTCATTCCCACCTATCATCATCCAGTCTTAAATGACCCTCCACACAGCATCCTCAAAGCTCCTATGGAGCTAATTTAAGAAAAATGCTGTCAAATGCAACTGTCCAACCTGTACAATATTTTTAAGTAATTATTTTGATCAAAATGTTACGTGATTTTACGTGTCCCATTTATTTATTCAAAGAAACAAAGTTTGATAATTTATTGTAGGTGTACAAGATTAACTTGGTAGTTCCATAGCTTACGTAATATATTTTTGGAAAACATGCAATTTTTACGTACATTTCAACCAACATTGAAAAAAATCTGAAAAATTCACACTGTAAAAATCCACACTGTAACTTAAACAGGTTTAAGTTAAATTAGTATTCTCGACATATGGATGCAAGTATATGATGGCTAATCCCAGAATTTCTGCACTGAAAAAAAATTCCAACTTGTAATCTGATATTAGCGGATACTTAAAAATAAAACGTAAAAGTAATGGAATGGAAAGCTTAAAAACGGATTAAAACATTTTCTAAAATGCCAATTCCCAGTGGCAACACCTCAATTTGCATTAATTTTAGCATTCTTTTTTTAAGTAAAACTTCTTTACGCACGCTCAACTTGGGGGGTAAGCTGGTAAATGTCATATGTTACCCCTAGGTCATAGGTCACCCCGTTTACTATGTTTGGTAACTTAGCAGGGATACCTGGGTTCATGGGGCGAGGTTTGTCTGGTAGTTTTACTTCAGTCGTGTGGTCTAAAGCACACTCATTTTTTTAAATATGAAAACAAATCATTTTGCATTCACCACTTATTTAATTAAAATTACATTTTACTTGTTTGTATTTTGTTATTTTTGTTAATTTTCATTTTATCCTAACGAAGAAATAACTGGTTTTGAAATATGTTGATATTTTTTTATTAAATAAGTGGTTTATACAAAGTGATATGTTTTCATATAGTTAAAATGATGCCATGACGTGAATTTTTAAATCACGAACAATTAATTTGTTCATTCAGCTTATTTTTTGGTTAATGTCTCAGGTTTCGCGCTTGTCCCTAGATTCACATAATCCCGAACAAATTTTCGATTGGAACATAATTATTTATTATATTTCTTGGGTACCTAACTAACTAGTGTCTAAATATATCAGTGATGGTTCCATGCCAAGTCAGAATCAAGTCAACTCCACACCTCATCGAAAAGTCATTAAAAGCTACAAAAAAATTGATAAATACCCCCTCTCAACCAATTTTTTTTTCATCACTTTTAATGATTTTTCAAAGGAGGTGTTAAGTTGATTTCATTCTGAGTTGTGATGTATGATAATATGTGACATAGTTGGTCGTTGGTGTACAGTTACCCGACAGTTACTTTTTGGAAAGCGGGTGTGGGTACCGCCGTCCCAGGAACCATTTATTGAATAACCAATACCTCTGCCATATGTCACCCCAAGTGGTTCGCTACGTTTGGTGTCTTAGCAGGGGTGCTCAGGTTCACGGGGTAAAGTTTGTCTGGGTCTTGGCGGTGGATGCGTCTGCCTACCAGCTGCATGGCGAGCCGGATCGGGGGAGAGAGATTGAGGTAGCCCCTTTGATTTCTCCAACCGTGCTCTCTCAGAAAATCGCCTTGCACGCAGTGAGAGGGATGGATTCATACGTCCGTCACTCCTGGACACACTGACCCCCATATTTCTACCTATCTCTAATATCCTTTTCCTTCTCAGAACTTCCTCTCCGTCCTTTTCTTCCTTTCCTGAAAAGACCCTCCACACAGCATCTGCAAAGATGACATAGGCCCTGAGGACAATTATTTTCTTCGGGGCCTCCTGTGTGCAGCTAATGTAAAAAAAAAAGTTGATCCCCTGACAGTTGGCCTCCGAAATTCTAATTAATGTAATTTTTTGTGCACCAATTTTGAACCTAAAATCGACTTCAAAAATACCATTAATAATGAGATGGTATGGATGTCAAACATTTCGATTTTTTTAACCTTTACGCTGATATATAATATAATATATATACTATAATAATATAGAGTAGAAGATACTCTCAGTATCGCCCTGGTGTATGACCACTATTCAGAATTGAAACGTTGCTTGAAATGGAGTTAGCCGTGTTTGATGACCAGATCTGAATAGCCAGATACTTCCCCACCTTCCTCTTCCCCATCTCCTTCCCTTCCCCATTACCTTCAGCCTCACAACATACCCCAATTGGGGATGCCATAGTCCCACTGGTTCCAGACGGGAGGGAGCAGTTGGGACTCTTGTGCGGTATTCATGTTAAAAAAAATATATATGTGGTATTTATAGACAAGTAGTACTATCCTTGATGAATTTGAATGTAATTACGTTTTATACTTTTGTTACTCGGTGGTACATTCTCTCCGCACACCCCTTCGGGGACATTTAGTTACGTTTTGTGTAAGAAGGTTTACCGTATATTTCTTAAATAGATTGTCTATTAATATGAGTATGCCGGAGGGCCAACTATTGACGGGTCAACTGTCATGAAATCAATGGGCACAATGATGTTTTGCGGGCGAAGAGTTCAGTTATTCATTTAAGGACAGTATCATAGAATCAGAATACATTTTCTTCCTCTTCATATATTAATACTATCATCATAATTTTTTGCTTTAGTAAAATAATAAATAAATAAGCAATTGTTTTAAATTAAACTTAGTACCCCTCGACATAATGATCTCGTCAAGTTCTCTTTTAATATTTCAGTGTCACAACAAACTGTCTTAACTAGGAGTATGATAATGTACGGCAAAATTAATTTCGTGTCCTTATAATGGCAATGATTATATATTCAAAAGGAATTACTCACAGGGATGCATAATTAGGTATTTCCACAAACGAGGGATTCTGTTGAAAATGTACGGAATATTTAAAGATCATTTTTCTGATTTTATTCATCCTACTAAAAATGTTTGTTTTATATATTTTCATTCAAATTATTGATTTTAAAAACGATCTAAAACTGACAAAACCAAAACGGCCCGTGGTTTGAAAATCGGAATGTGACGTCACAAGCGTCGCTCAGCTTGGCCAGCATAAATTAACACTGTCAGTGAGCGTCCACGCATGAAGTCACACGATAGCCCCGCCCCAAAATATCGTTTTAGCGGTACTTAAAAAATGGGAAATTTTGACTCGACGAAGAAAATTTATTCATCAACATAAAAATAAATTAAAAATGCTCTTATCATCTTAATTTTTTTAAGTAATAAAAAAAACGTGGAAATACCCCATTTGATGGATTCTCCGCAATTTGCAGGATTAATTCCTCTCAGCGTTCTTTACCATGGCTTGTCATGAGGGAACAAAAAAAAAGAGAGAGCGAGGAAGGGGAGATAATAATCATTGCCATAGGACATAATATTTTAGATCCAAAATAAACACAAAAGCAATCCGCCGAGCGCAGCCAATTAAACTTGATCCTACCACAACCTTTTAGTTAAAATGAATCATTAAAAGCACATAATTGTATTATAAAATTACCCACACATAAATAGATACTACGATTATTCTTACACCCTATCAAATCGCCAACTAGCCTTTGCTTGCACCCATTATATATTCATTTCATTACTTAAATTATGAGTTCTAAGCATGCTAATAATGCTTCCCATGCATTATAAATTATAACTTTAATGGCCTTTCCGCAATGTCCGCAAACAGTTCATTTCACAAAGCCTACATTTCACCTTTACCTAACTTAACCAGGTTTCACTTCTAGCCGTACATTGTAAATATATTAAATTCAATCATTAAATGTATTAGTTCTAAACTTTCCAATGGTGCCTTGCTTGTAATCACAAATCGTTTTAATCGCCTGTGCATTTACCTTCAAATAGAACATTCCACGAAGCTAACCTGGCTCATTTATATATTAATTCATGCACATTTTCAAAGCCCCTTTACTTAATTCATCTATTTAATATTCTCGATATGTTATTTATCTCGTCTTCCAGCCATTCAAAAGGTCGATATTTCATTACTTGTGTTCTCCAGTCCCGTGCTGTTCCAGCGCAGGCTGCAGTCAAGGTGTGCCAATGGCTAGTCTAAGGTTGTATTGTGCCAGTGGCCAGTGCCAGTCTGTTTGGAAGTGCTTCTCACAATATTCCCGCGGCGTTCCCGAAGATGTATCGCGGTGATTCCGGCCCATTGTCGGGAACATAAACAAGCCGCCTGTGAATGGCGCAATGCAGACGAACGCGACAAAACGGAGATGCGTTCTTAACCCTGCAGTGGAATTCTAACGAAATTAATTAATAATTCAATTAAAACAAATCACTTTGCATACACCACCTAAAAAGATGGTGACCCGACAATTCGTCCTGCGACAATTCATCCGGCGACAGTTCATCCTGCGACAGTTCATCCGGCCGACAGTTCATCCTGCCGACAATTCATCCTGCCGACAGTTCATCCTGCCGACAATTCATCCGGCGACAATTCATCCTGCCTGATCATTTAGAAGATTTTTATTTAGTAAGTATACAAAGAGGATATACGGCCGTACAACAAAAATCGATATACTTATATATGAAGGTTAGGTTAGGTTAGGTTAGGTTAGGTTAGGTTAGGTTAGGTTAGGTAAGGTTAGGTTAGGTTAGGTTAGGTTAGGTTAGGTTAGGTTAAAAAAGTTATATTAGATGCAAGTAGGAATCTTTACCGTTCTTTGCTAAGCCGACTGCACGTATAAGTAGGTATGTCGTATTTTGTTATTCACGCATGCTTCTTCGGAGAGTCGAAATTATTGTCAGTAAAAATATTTTTACAGCGGATTTCCACTCAAGATGCCTTCAGATATAAGTATATCGATTTTGGTTGTACGGCCGTATATCCTCTTTGCATACTTACTTCAAGAAAAAATCTTCTAAATGATCAGGCAGGATAAATTGTCGGCGGGATGAACTGTCGGCAGGATGAACTGTCGGCAGGATGAACTGTCGGCAGGATGAACTGTCGGCCGGATGAAGTGTCGCAGAATGAACTGTCGCCGGATGAATTGTCGCAGGATGAACTGTCATGGAACCAAAAAAATATATGTAAACAAATAAGTTCCTATAGCCAAAAAACATGGCAAAGAGTGATGATTAACTAGTTAAAGGTATCATAAAAAAAAACAATTAAAAAATCATTTTAGAATTGATAATAATTGAATTTATATAATTAAAACTTTTATGAATAAGAACATCTTGATAATTCTTTCATTATTTTGTGTAAATTTATAAAAGTTTGTATAATAATATTTTAAGACATTTTTTTGTGGTTAGGAATCTAAAGGTCAATGTGTCTAGGATGACGGACGTATAGTTTTCCTCAACCAGTCTCTACCGATCTGTCCCGCCACGCAATAAGTGGGCAAACGCAAGGACCGCCAAGACCTAGACAAATCTCACCCCATGAACCCGGGCACCTCTGCAAAGTCACCAAACGTATAGCGAACTACTTGGGGTGACCTATGGCAGGGGGTGTTAATTATCCCTAAATTGTTCCCGGGGCGGCGGTACCCATACCCGCCTCCCAAATTGAAAATTCCAAGGTGAAGGATGAAAAAAAACACTTCTTTAAAACTTTCGATATTATCTCTTTAAAGTCATTTTCCTATGTGTAACCATTAGATCATCTCAAATATAATCAGCAAGGAGTGTGTGTGAAGGAAGTCTCCATCCTTTTTTTCCCATTTATTCTAATTTATTTATTTTTAATATAAATTTATTTATATATTCATTTTATTCGGGTTCTCCATAAAAGAGTTGTACACTAAAAAATATAGAGAAAATTACAAAATTTACTATGTTGTGACGTATGTCAAGAGATAGTTAACGAATTCTCTGTAGGTGACATTGAATATGTCGATGCTCAACGCAGAGTCGTTAAGCAGTTGAGTCGCACTGCTTAATGGCTCATTCTGATGGGCAGAAGTTGTCGCTTTCGGAGCATAAAAAAAGTACGTGAGTTCTCCCACGAGTATACCCGTTAGGGACATATGAGTTGATCTCTTTCAATATTGGCGGATTTGATACTGGAGATTAACTTAAAAAAATGTTTGCCTAAAAATATTTTTCGGCAGGCTTCTAGGGTATTAAAATCGAGCATTCCTATTAAGAACAATGAGTGGTACAGGAATGGGTAGTATGTATATTTGCTCATATACAGGTAGCGCATAATTTTTTTTTGCACTTTTTCAATTACTAGGATGTGGTTTTGTTCAGAAGGGGCCAAAATAATGGGGCTATGTTCCAGGTGATTCATCTTCATATGTTCTCCGTATTGCAATTTCATTAGTAAATTATCTCGCATTACGAAGAACAAATCCAAGTATACTGTTGGCGCGGGAGACAATGTCAGATATGTGGGATTTGAAAGAGAGATTTGCTTAGAAAATCACGCCAAGGTCGCGAATCTCGTTTTTGCGTGAATATATTTTATCAATGTGGTATGGCAACAGAAATGTATGGATCTTGTAAATGTAACGACACTGCATTTCTGAATGCTGAAGGGTAAATTACTCAATTCCGACTATTTGACAAGAGAATTAAGATCATTCTGCAGAAGAATGGACTTTTAATAGCTCTGAAATGTTTGATATTGTCAGTGAAGAGGGGAAATTTTGAGTGGTTAATGGTCTTGCCTATATCATTAATGAATAAAAGAAAGAGAAGGGGTCCTAGGTTCTAGATCCTAGGTCCTTGTCCGCGATCCCTGAGGAATCCCGGAGTTAGTTTTGTATTCGTGAGAGAGCTGGTGTCCGTAACTGACATACTGACAATGATTGTGTAAGTATCTAACTACGAAGGCGAGAAAATCCGGAGAGAATCCGAAGTCAATCATTTTTTTTAAATAAAATATCATGGTAGACTTTGTCAAATGCTTTTTCGAAGTCTGTATAAATTACATCGACATGTACAAAATTTTCAAACGATTTATTAATATAGGTGGTGAGATTAATAAGGTTTGTTGGGGGTGATATACAGGGTGTTAAGGCACGTTCTTGACTTACTTTAACCAGTGATTCCTGACATTATTTGGAGTAAAAAATGTAAATGAAATTTTGGTCTCCGGTGACTTTTTTTGACGACTTTTTTTTTTCAAATTTTTTTTCTACAAAATCAAACAAATAAAAATTCTTCCGCATGTCGTCACTGGTCACTCAGCCGGGTGTCCGACGAACCCCTTACCCCGCCTCCAAGTGTTCAACAACTACCATTTTTTTATGTTTTTGTAGAAAAAAAAAACGTCAAAAATGTCACCGGAGACCAAAATTTTATTTACATTTTTTACTCCAAATAATATCAGGAATCACTGGTTAAAGTAAGACAAGTACGTCCCTTAACACCCTGTAGTAAGGCGATATATATTCACAAAACGATTTAAAAAATGTTACAATGTATTCCGGAAGTAATAACGTTGTAAATATATACAGGTGTTAAGGGACGTACTTGACTTACCAGACATTATTTGGAGTAAAAAATGTAAACGAAATTTAGATAACTGGATACGCGCCATAAATATATTTGGATCCATTTGGGCATTAATTTCTTTAAATTAATAATTTATGCTATGAGACCATGAGGGCGCCATCTATGTTTTTTGTATTGTATTGAATTTACCTATGTGACTTGAAATTCAGTATATTCATGCATTTCCTTACCTCTGTGAAGCAGGCAATTACTTCCGACGGGAGTGTTAGTGAAGGCCAACAGATGTCACTCCTGGTCAGTCATTATCAAATGATTCACCCAATAATTGAATTATTGTTGTACAAGATTTTTGGCACGTATTATTAATATGCAAATTTATTCATTGTTGAAACTTCCTTGCTGTGCAAAACATCTATTGAGATTATTCAATACCGCCTTGGCAGAAATTGATATTTTTAATCAAAAGAAGTGTCTTTTGTGTTGAACATCGTGCATGAGCTGCATTCTCTGAGTGAGTATTGTTTGTTTTCACTTTGGATTTTGGAATTGCTGGGTCAACTGTTTTTGTGTCACATAGGGAAGAATTCAATTTTCGTTAATTTACATAGGGTAGTCATTCCCTCGTGTCAGGGGCTATTTACACGCCCCTACAATAACTTTTTTAAAAAAAAATTTCTTCAATTTCGAACAAACAAAAAAATCTTCTACATATCGTCACTATTCACTCAGCCGACTAATCGCAATACCTACTGATTATTTATGTTCTTGTAAAAAAAAAGTAAGGCAAGTCCCTTAACACCCTGAATATATATGTATGTATATGTACAAGACAATCTACCCCCAAAATTAAGATGGGTTTATGTGTATGAGGAGTGTTATTTTATTAATGTTATTATTTTATTTATAAGTCATGGAAAGGATGTCCGTTATTTTAAAATGAAATGTCAAGTGTGCATTAAAGATATACTATATATTTGTACAACAAAACAAGCAAAATATCTTTTTTGTACATTGCACGGCAAACAAGCAAGCGTTAGTTGACTCCCTTCTAGGAACGCTGAATCATTTCAGGAGGGAGGATTCTCTCTCTTAAGTTGAAATCCTTGATTTTTCAGCATAAACAATGTATTTAAAATAAACCCACAAGTAAAAGTCAATAGGAGTTAGATAAGAGTTTCAACAAGGGTGGCAACGAAATAGCCGGACGGAACGCCGCGTACTTACAGCCTTAACGTGCAACAATCTCTCAACAAAAGACTCCCTAGCCATTGGATTGGTAGTAATGGTTCCGTTTAGTACGCACTCTTTTGAAGCCTTGAGGGTTATAGCTTAAATTGTTAAGTAGAGCAAGTAGGTACAAGAAAGATCAAAATGCGTTAATTTAGATAACGCGAGAACAACGCGTGCCCGACGCATTATGCGCTAGTGAGGTGATCGTAGATTCAGATTTTAACATAATATTTTTCAAAAGATGAACGAATTGTTAAAATAATTTAAATGTTATTCAATTATTAATTTTAGGATTAATAAATGTTGAAAGAGAAGGCCCTCATTACGGAATTGGGATTAACGAGAAACATGTGCGTACACTGGAAAGAGGTAAGCTATTTTCGATAAAGGTTCGAAAATTAGGTAGATTATAAACGAAAACTAACAAACTATTCCAAATAAGTTAGGTTAGTTTAGGTTGTTGTTAGGTTATTCCTAATGGGTTAGGTTAGTTTAGGTTGTTGTTAGGTTATTCCAAATAGGTTAGGTTAGGTTGTTGTTAGGTTATTCCAAATAGGTTAGGTTAGGTTGTTGTTAGATCATTCCAAATAGGTTAGGTTAGGTTTTTGTTAGGTTATTCCAAATAGGTTAGGTAAGGTTGTTGTTAGATTCTTCCAAATAGGTTAGGTTAGTTAGGGGATTGTGAATTACCCACATTCCCCATTATTGATTGTGCCATAGACTCGCTTTGCCAATAAAATTGTAAGTCTTTTGTGATCATCGTGCAAAAAAATTACGTTGAAAACCTAAATAGGAAGACATTTATTTCTATCATTATCTCATGATAGCTTCCAGACTGTATGGTTATAGCATGATTAGGAGCCATCAATAGACGCCCACGCTACTCATTGAAGTTCAGCGGCTAATCATTTACCTGAACAAGGAAGATGATTTTCATAGTCATTTCTATTAATGTTTTTTTTTTATTTCAAACGTGTAATGGACATTACACAAAAACACTCCATAAATTTTCTTTGAAATTGCAGACTGAGTGCATTAGACAATATAGGTACTCATAATAACGCTAGTCGTAGTTAAAAATGCGAAGAACAAAAAACGATCAATCGAAGTCGAACTTCGAGTATTGATCAAGAATGAGAAAGGGAAGCGTGGATGATTGAGACATGTTAGACGGATGAACGGAGAAAAGAATAGACGCAGACGATCAAGTGAAGTAAATAAGTAAGTTGTAACCATATTATAGAATCTTCGCTCTTTGTTTCAATCAAAATCAAGTGAGTGCTAAGGCAAAGCTATAGAGAGTTCAATATTATCAAGTGGTGGTTAGCTACATAATTAAGTTAGGTAATAAGTAAGTAGGATTTCAACATTTTTTTAATATTTTCAATAATAAGTACTTAATTCAATTTAGTAAAAAAAAACACAGTTTATTTATAAACAAGTTATGCCGTGGAATTATTATTACGCGTGACAACAGCTTCGCCTTCTGAAGGCTTTATCAAACTGTAGTGAGAATCTTCTAGATGACTTATTTATATTACTTGTGCGTAGTAACATATAATGAAAGTCGAATAGCTTTTAATTTCATTACAAATGTCCTTTTTAATTTCGGCTCTTATTGTATTGATTAAATTTGACAAAAGGTCGATAAAGTGAGGTGTTTCCGAATTAATAATTTAGATGAGTCACTGTGGTTTTTTTCCCCAAAGGCTTAATCTTAATTTCTTTATTGCCATTATTTTTTTTTAAAGCAAAACTTTTACATTTAACTAAACAATTACGAAAATACACTTAGATAACTATTTTAGTTTAAAAAATCAATTCTCTTAACTTAACCGACAGTATTATCCAATCTTATTAAATAAAAAATTCGGGTTAGTTACACCATTTATAACTCAAGAACGGCTGGACCGATTTTTGTGATCTTTGATTCGTTGGATTTGTCTCCACCACGATTAGCAGAATAGCTATTCGGGGGGAGACAACAGATCGAAAAAATTCACGAAAAACAAAGTTATGAAGAAAATTCTTTTCCTCGTACATTTTGTATGGAACGAATTCTCATCTTTTGAAAGAGCTGCAGCAATATTGTGATACATATAATATAGTGAATTCTAATTCAAAAACGTCAAAATGTCAATGCGTTGATTGTTTTACTTTTGTGCTTAAACATATAATGCTGCCCCTCTTTCTTACACACTAAATGTCAATAGTCGAAATTGAGACAAACTCTGAACGTAAGTCTGCACCCCTCCAAAGAAAAATACAAGAATTATAATAAATTTCCCTCACACGTATAAAGAAAATGTACGTAAGTGGAAAAGTAAGAAAATCACAAAAAATATAAATCCGTACACAACGCCATCTCTGATACTGGCAAAAATAAAACACGGACAGTTGCGCATCGATAATTGCTTCATTGTGTAATTTTAAACTTGAATTTAATACGTCTAATAAGTTAACAGAACAGTTATTGATTCTGAGGCGGTACGAAGTTCGTCGGGTCAGCAAGTTATTAATAAACCAATATTCTTCGAGTGGCAAATAGAGGTCTCGTAAAGAGCTTTCAATCTCCAGGTAAATTAAACACGATGACCCCACTCTTGGACCCGCTACTGAGGATTGAGAATTGCTTTGTGCCTATGACATGTAGGGTCCGGTTTGCAGGCTGCGGGTTGTAGTTCAACTCCCGCACCGCGCAAACAATAACTTCAACAGGCATCACACAATACCGCACAATGCATCGTGAACCAGCTTTTGACTTGGTTAACGCCTCACCTTTATCTGTAATCTGATTCGGGTTGATTTGTGATTAGTGATTTTGAACAAAGTGCTGAGTGCTGAGAAGAATATGTGGACCCGTGAAAGAGGGTGAACAGTGGCGCATCCGGCACAATACAGAATTGTATGATATATATAAGGCCCCTAGCATCTCAGGACATATGAGACTCCTCAGGCTGAGATTGGCTGGGCATATACAGAAAATGCCGGATACACGCGTCCCAAAAAGAAAACCCAGGTGGAAAGAGAAAAGTGGGAAGATCCAAACTGAGGTGGGAAGACGAAGTAAGAGGGGATGCAGCACAGCTTCTCCAGGTACCAAATTCAGCCGCTGAGGACAGGAGGAGTTGGAGGCGACTGTTGCAGGAGGCCAAAGCTCGATATGGGCTGTAGCGCCATCGAAGAAGAAGAAGATTTTGAACAAAGTGTTGCGAAATGGTCAATGAGTACTGTGGTTCGGTGAAGCATTTGATGCAGATATTCAAAGAGAATAATTTTATTATTAGTAATTTATTTAATTAATAGAGTGAGATTTCACGAGGGAGCCTAGATTTATTGTGATAACGATATTTATGAGAGACTGCAGGAATTTTATTAGCGGGAATTCGAGTCTTGTGCAAGACATTATGAACTTTATATTAATTTATTTATTTTAATTTTTTAAACTTTATGATATACATTGAGTTTCACTAATATTGTCTTCATTTAATTAAATATTATAATTTGAGATTTTACTCATAAATTTAAATAAATTAAAATACATATTCATCCTAGACTTGCAGAAAAGTCAATAGATAGCGCGTATTAAAAACAAAATGGATAAAAATTTATCCAGACACTATCTATGTAGATAACATTTAGTTCGAGTTGAATCTTGAAATCATATATAAAGATACCAGCCAATAATATGTGCGTTAAGAAAATGATGGTAGTTCTTAGTCGAAGTATGATACAGTTACAAGTGACCGAATTTGATATGGGTTCCGTAGCTCAATCGGTAGAGCACTCGCCATGTAAGCAAACGGTCCTGGGTTCGCGTCACAGCGGAGCCAATTTCTTTTTCTGATTTTTCTGTCTCCAGATTTTCGATTGAGTTTCGCTAATATTGTCTTCATTTGATTAAATGTTATATTAATTGTACCTGTAATAATTTGGGTACTAGATAAAACTAGAAGTGTGGACATACAAAATTATAAGTTAAATAAAAAAAAGTGTGGTGATGAAATGCGAAAATGCTAAAAAAATGTGGATTTAATGCGTGTAAGGTTAAAACGTAAGTTATAAAATGGGTGCAAAATAAACCTGTTTAGACCGGATAAGTTTTAAGATTTTCACGGCCAGAAGCATTTTCGTTATATGTTTTTGGGGTGTTGTGCCGTGTTGTGCTACCTCCTTCTTTAGCCAACGTTTCGGACATCGTTGCAGTGTCCATCATCAGGGCAGATCCAGCAGATCCGGTAGATGTGACCATCTACCGGATCTGCCGGATCTGCCCTGATGATGGACACTGCAACGATGTCCGAAACGTTGGCTAAAGAAGGAGGTAACGCAACACGGCACAACACCCCAAAAACATATAACGAAACTGTTTAGACCGATTTTAATTGAAAAATAAATTTTGTGTAGGTAGATATTGACTTTACATTGATTAAAAATTTGAAGGATAAAAAAGTGAGTTTGGAATAAGAAATATGTTTAGAAAAAGTATTTATGTGTGGAGTGGAAGCAGTTTTTAAGTCTTCTTAATTCGTAATATTGCACATGAATATAACTTAAAAATTGCAAAATAGATCTATTAATTTAACATTCATTCAATATTTTCGTTTGGTGATATTTCAACCTGGATTTCTATTCTACTTGCTAGAATCCCAACTGCCAGAAGTTAAAAGGTTTTTAAAAAAAGTGAGAATAATATGTAGAGACACGAAGGGTTACTGTGCGCGGTGTGCGCAACGATGTTTTTGACAAATTCGTACATGCTTCACCTTTTTTTATACGAATACCGCACAAGAGTCCCAACTGCTCCCGTCTCGAGCCAGTGAGACTATGGCATCCCCAATTGGGGTATATTGTGGGGCTGAAGGTAGTGGGGAGGGGAAAGAGATAGGGAAGAGGAAGGTAGCAAAGTACCTGGCTATTCAGATCTGGTCACCAAACACGGCTAAAGCCATTTCAAGCAACGTTTCAATTCTGAATGGTGGTCTTACACCAGGGCGATACTAGGAGTATCTTCCACTCTGAAACGTGCCGCAAATATACTACATATTATTTTAAATGAATAAATTGTTAAATATCACAAATTAATCAAATAAAATTTATTTGCCACGCCGGGATTCGATCCCGCGACCTTCGGTTTGCCAGTCAAGAGCCTTACCGCTGGACTACGCCGGCCGTCACCTGCGCTTATCCCTCAATTCTGTTGCTTTTTAGGTCATCTTGAAGCAGGTCTTGTGTTTTTCCTATTTATTTCACCTCTGTCATCAATGGGTGCTTTTGAGTTTTGTGTCATAACGGTGCAGTCTACGACATTTTTTTTACAAAATAATGTTAGTTTCACGGGTGCAAAGAAAGAGGCAATTCCCATACTTGCGTACATTTTTTTTAATTTAGGGAACGTACCCATACTACGTGACCTCTTCGGGGGGGGGGGTCTTTAAAATGTCACGCTTGGTACAAATGAGCGGCGGTTTGCTTAGGATTTTGGTCACCGGGGGGGGGGGGTTAAAAATTGCAAAAAATTGGTCACGTAGTATGGGTACGTTCCCTTATTTAATTTAGTATGAAGAGAAGTATGAGGGGTTTATTAGTTTATTTATTGTACTGTTATTCGTGGTGGAATTCTATTGTATTAAAATTGAAATTGAAACACTTTTTAACTTTTTTCCACTTATTTATTTCATCAGTACCGGTTTCATCCTATTATGGACATCTTCAGGCTGGCAATAGACATTCTTTCGTTACAGAATTTATTCAAAATTAGGTAGGTAGATACACAATGTTAAGGTAGGTACATATGTTTGGGTTATTACGTTTCAACTGCTCTTTAAGGTAAATACGTCATGAATAAGAAATAATCATATTTACATTGGGAAAAATATCAAATGAAATAATAATATAACAATGGTCACGATAGCAGAATAATCGATAATTTAATAAATTAAAAATAATGAATTGTCCTGCTTATCACGTAGGACAAACCGGAAGAGAAGAATCAACCTGCAGAAAAGAACACCTCGCCAGTTGGGCAAATCAAAAAAGGGGGGGGGGGGGGGGGGGGGGGTTATGATCTATTGAACAAAATCTTGCATTTACCAGAAAACCAAAATAATTTCTACAAAGATAGAGATGTCAAAATTCTTCACGTTTGTAACAAAGGACAAAAAATAGTCAGATTAGAAAATTACATAATTAAATTACACAACTGTTCTCTAAGGTAAATATGTATGAGGGAGTAAGCGCTGCTTTTATGTGGGTGCATACACTTATCCCTTTATATAAATATATTTTGAAGCTTGTTCTTTTGAACAAAATTGTGAAGCTCGCTCCACACGGGAGGCCCTGAGGATTATAATTCCCTTCAGGATGCTAAATGAAGGCTCATTTTAGGAAACTACTGTCCTGCTGAAGAGGTCAATAGTTCTCCCTCAACCAATCTCTCCCTATCCAGCCTGCCATGCAGCCGGTGGATAGACGCATCCGCTTCTAAACCTCATCCCATAATCCCGTGTTAAGTCACCAAAGGTAGCGAACCACTCGGAGGGGCCTATGGCAGGGGTGTTGGTTATCCAATAAATGGTTCCCAGGGCGGCGGTACTCATGACCGTCTCCCAAATTGAAAAACTCGCTTCCAAGAGCAGAATGAAAACAGATTACGCACACTTACCCTGCCGTTTGGTATACTTCGGTCATTGTGAACTTTTCTGTTTATCACTGTTTTGATTTATGAACCGTGTGAGGTTTTGTGTTTATTAAAGACTAGCAGATTCGGTCACACGTTGCTGTGGCTAAGGAAACCTTTATAACAAATGCCATCTGTTAAATCAAATCCACACTGCCCACTGCTCGCTGCCGCTTGGCCATATATATTATATATTTCAACCAATTTCCACAAAACCTTGAAAAATTATATACCTAAAAACCTTCCTCGTGAATAACTCTATATATTGGTGAAAACCGCACGAAAATCCGCTACGTAGTTTAAAAGATCTAAGCGCACATACAGCGTGAGCGACTTCATTTTATACTTAGTGTAAAGATAAAGATATCTTAATAATATAATCAGTCATGAACTAAAAAACTGGAATAAATATCTACAGCGATATTACACAAAATCCTAATGTCATGCTTACGGTTGTGTACGGTTAATCCACTGAAGATAATTTCTCCTTCCCTCCTTCACATTCCTTTCGCTTCCGGACCATCTGAATATTGGGAGAAAGTGCCTATAATTTTTTTCCTCTAACTCTACACAGGATACCCCGGGGAAGATAATTTTCCTCGGGGCCTATGCCATCGATCCAATTTGGAGGGTTTTTGAGGAGAGGAAGAAGTGAATATGGGTCTTGAAGACTCCCATATTGTAAGACGTAGAAGGTAGGAAACACAGAGTCCGGTAAATCGGTAAACAGCCGAACTGTTGAACTCAAGCACGAGTCGTGGAAACGATCTGTTATCACGTGACAAATATCCACCGTGTTCCAGTTCCCGACTCTGGCCTCTGGAATAAAAGACGCTAGTCTCTCGGAGGGTTTTTATGCAAAAATTTGTGGCTACGGACCAGAGGTGGCTGCCAAATTCAAGAGTTAGGCATACTTGCGATTTGTACAGGGTCAGCAGTCGTGTACTATTAAGAGGGTATTACCAGATAAAACCAGAAATATGTCATTTTTAAATCAGATTTTAGACGTATTGACTCTTTTCCACAAAAAAATATTAATGGATTTCGAAAGATTGTTATTTTATCTAGCATTTGCATGTTTTAAATTTTGGGAAAAAATGTTTATTTTTAGAATAATAAGGTTATACCATAGGTCGTCGGCAGTTTGTTAAATTTTCAAAAAAGATTTTGTATTATACCACAACCATTTCAAATCATATAATCATGCAGTAAATAAATTGATGTGATAAATAAATAAAACAACTGACTTGTTCAAGGCAAGATGATAGACAGAGATTTTATTCATAGATGCATAGATAACTAAATACACAATAGTACAACAAATGACGTTCTCTCTCTCTCTGGTTTCAATCCTGAGATTGGTTTGCAGCAATGTCATCTATTCGTTTCTTCCACTCTTCCCTGTCTTGTGCGGCTCTTTTGAAGTCTGCATATGATGAGCAGCGCACGTCCACCAGCAGGTCCTCCAGGTACTCTCGGCGTGGGCGTCCCCTAGCGTTTGTCCCCTCGGTCATACCCTCCATTATGGCATGCAAGAGGCCTTCTTGTCTTATTACATGGCCGATCCATCTTGCGCGCCTTTCGGACAAGGTCCTGAGCAGGTGCCTTCCTCCTTCGATTCTTTGGAGAACCTCTTCATTTGTTATGTGGTCTCTCCAGGAAATTCCTAATAGTCTTCTATAGGACCACATCTCAAAAGCCTCTAGTCTCCGTTTATCTCTTTCGGATAGGCACCATGTTTCACAGCCGTACATCAAGATACTCCATACATAGGTCTTGATGAGGAGTATTCTCAGTTTCAGGTCTATATTATTTGATTCTATTATTTTCGACCTTTTATTGAATGCAAGCCTAGCCTGGTGTATACGGCTGTTGACCTCGCTCTTAGACCGACCGTCCCATGTTATTTTACTCCCGAGGTAGACAAACTCCTTGGTGTTCTTTAGTGGAACTCCTGACATCTCTACTCTCATCTGATGTTGCGTTCGGCCTACAGTCAGAATGACGTTAGGTACTTGGTTTATTTAATGTAACTCGGAATTAATTCCAACACCCCAACTACAGTAAATAAACTAAAATCTCTAAAATTAAATGCATTGTTTTATTATATACTAACATTCCAACTAAATATTCAACTGAATCATACCCATATCATTCACACATTTATAATGTTTTATTGGACATAATGCTTTCGTTAAAACATCAGCTGGCATGTCTGTTGTAGGTAAATATTCTAAGTTGACAATTTTATTATTTATAACATCTTTAATAAAATGATACCTAATGTCTATATGCTTACTCTTCCTATGACACACATAATTGGCAACTAGCTTTTGAGCACTTTGGCTATCATTATATAAATTTATAGCACACAAGTTTCCAGTTAGTTCATACAAGAAAGACCTTAAATATATGGCTTCTTTACAAGCTTCTGCAATGGACATGTATTCAGCTTCCATGCTGGACAATGCTACAGTTCTTTGCTTTCGACTTTCCCAAGAAATTGCTGAACCAGACATTAGAAAACAAAAGCCTGTATAAGACTTACGATCTATTGTACTATTAGCCCAATCAGCATCAACAAAACCTTTAATTTTACCACCATCTTTTGTATATTTTAAACAGTAATTTTTTGTTTTCTTGAGATATCTAAGTATTCTTTTTGCATAATTCCAGTGATTATTAGTATAACACTTATTAAACTGACTGAGAAAACTTATACAAAATGCTATGTCTGGTCTAGTAAGAACTGATAAATACATAAGATTACCTATCAACTGTTGATATGGAATATCGCTACTACAATTTCAGTTGTTTCTATATCCAATTTACTTTCCATAGGAGTGTTTATAACTTTACAATCTAACATATTAAATTTCTGCAATAATTGATCAATATATTGTTCCTGATCTAAAGTTACAGTATTAGATTTTTTATCAATCTCAACCCGCATGCCTAAGCATTGCTGTACCTGCCCTAAGTTTTTAATTTCAAATTTAGAACTTAATACAGATATTAGCGTTTCAGTCTCATTTTTACAATTAAAAAAAACAAAAAAATCATCCACATAGACTGCAATTATTATTTTTACATTTTCATATTTTTTTGTAAATACACAGGGTTCTAGACGACTCTTTTTAAATCCTATCTCACTTAGACATTGCTCAACCCTTTCATACCACGATCTAGATGACTGTTTCAGTCCATAAATTGCTTTATTTAATTTTACCATATTTTTCTTATCACAATAAATGTCAGGCTGTATCATATAAATATCTTCTTTGAGGTAGCCATTTAAGAAGGCTGTCTTGACATCCAAATGTGATACATTTAAATCTAATTCAACTGACAGTGCAAACAACATTTTTAAAGTAGAATGTCTGACTACAGGGGAAAAAGTTTCTTCATAATCTACACCAGGCTTCTGCGTAAAGCCTTTAGCCACTAGACGCGCCCTATACCGCACACTGTTATCACTATTCACTTTCTTTTTGTAAACCCATTTGCACTTCACTAGAGTTTTGTCTGAAGGCAGTTCGTTCACAGGATCCCACGCTTTATTGTCTTTGAATGCTTGTAACTCGTCCTCCATAGCCTCAATCCACTTGTCCTTATCTGGACTTAATAGGACTTCTTGAAAGGTAACTGGATCCTGGGCAATTTTTGGACTTGTTTTTGTACACAAGTTTGTGTAGCCATAACGCATTGGTATTCTTCTGGTACGCTTGGCAAGTAATATTTCTGACTCTGGTTCATCTTCTTCCTCTGTGGTCTGCTGTAATGTAGAATCAAAATCAGTCAAAGCATTGAGATAATCAGATCCTGAAAAAATGTTTAGACTTTCCGCACTATCTTCCTTAACACTCTTGACTTGACTGTCTGACTTATCAGTTTGGATTACATCCCCAACTGAAATATTTAGACTATCATCGGAGTGATGTTTCTTTTCAGTATTTTCATAGACTACTACATCTCTGCTTGTTGTAATTTTACGCTTCATAGGGTCATACACTCGGTAGCCTTTCACATTTTCTGCAAAACCAACAAGTATGTGTTTCCTTGACTTTGTATCCCACTTAAGTCGTTTCTCCTTTGGGATGTGGACCATTTCTTGACTACCAAATATTCGGATGTGCTTTAAGTCTGGTTTCTGATTTGTCCAGAGTTCGTATGGTGTTTTATTATTTAAACCTGACGCAATGGATCGATTTCTGAGATAGACTGCTGTATTTGTGGCCTCTGCCCAAAACTTCTTATCTAAATCTGCGTCAAATAATAAACACCGAGCTCTCTCTACTATAGTTCTGTTGATACGTTCGCTCATACCCTTTTGCTCAGGAGTATAAGCATTTGTCTTTTGATGCACAATGCCTAAATCCTTTAACAAAAATTCAAATTCATTACTACAGAATTCTAAGCCATTGTCTGTTCTAAATATTTTTATTTTTCTATTTTGCTGATTTTCAACTAATGACTTAAATTCCTTAAAATACTTGAATACTTCACTTTTATTTTTAAGAAAGTAAACAAATGCCATACGTGAGTAGTCATCAATAAATACAAGAAAGTATCTCGATCCACCAATTGAGGTTATCTCCATAGGTCCGCACACGTCCCCATGTACTAGATCCAATGAATTGCTGCTTCTTGTTGCTGCATGGACAAAAGGTAGTCGCGACTGCTTTCCTTCGCAACATATTGTGCAAGTACTCTTGTCAATCTTACACTTATCTGTGTATGATATACCCGTGACTGCACCGTCTCGCATTTTATTTAAGTCATTTACATTTAAATGTCCCATTCTCCTGTGCCAGGTCACATCGCTCACTGAAGTAGATGTAAACAAACACTGTTGATTATCTAACCTCAACTTGTAAACACCATCTATTTGTGTAGCAACTGCCACCAAATCCTTCTTTTTGTTGTAAACACAGCAACAATCATCTTTGAATTCTACACTATTGCCATTCTTTATGAGTTGACATATTGAGATCAAATTTGTGGTAAGATTAGGAACACATAAAACTTCTTTCAAAGTAACCTCAAATTTGCAATTTGTAGTGACTGTTATTATGTCTACACTACCAACGCACAATACAGGCATAGCACTTTGATTTGCTGCTATTAATCTTTGGCGAATAAGATGCATTTTTTATTAGGTTTACATCCGGTGTCATATGAACACTCGCACCACTGTCTAAGTAAAAATCTTTTTTACTATAATTCCCGCTCAAGAAAACAGCTGAAAACGCATTAGTTTTCTTCATTTGTTGCTGATCGTTCTGTTTATACTGCGATTTATAGTGACCGTATTGACGACAACGGTAACACTTTATGTTATTTCTGTCAGTTTTGTTTACATTCGAACTGACCATAGACGACGAACTACGACGTTCATAGTTAGAACTGTCACTTCTGCCAGTGCTGCCAACTTTAGAATACTGTTGGCGACTGTGCTGCCCTCTACTCAAGAAAGCGCCACCACCGGAAGACGTGTGTTCGCCTTCATTTCCTACAAGGTCAAGTAATTTGGCCTTCATGACATCAGCAGTAATGGCGATACCGGAATGCTCTATAGCGATGATCATGGGGAAGTATTTTTCAGGTAAACCTGCCAACAGCAGGCTGCCAATCCACTCATCTCCGATCTGAAAGCCCGTACCAGATAATCTTTGCGCTGTTTCGATTACTTGCGTGACGTAGCTTGTCATTGACTCGCAACTTTCTAGACGAATCGAAATTAGGTTCCTCAGCAAAGTTATTCTACTGGAGAATCCTGAGTCATCGAACATAGATTTCAGCTTTTCCCATAAGTTCACGGCACTTGTTGCCTCTTTAATATGAACATACAATGACGGATCAATAGTTAAAATCAATCTGGCTTTCGCTTTTGCATCGTTTTCTTTGTCTACCATCGTAATGCAATTTGATAATCCTTCCAAAACTAACATGTTTTGTGTTGCAAAAGCCCAGTCACGGTAATTTTCACGGCCCTTTAGTTTAAGAATATTGGCCAAAAGAGAACCGGACGCCATTTTAATTGATTTTTAAACTTCGTTGTTTAACACACAAAGATATAATTTTTCTTTCGTCTCCTTATCACCACAGCCAACGCCTATTCTAGCTACCAAAAAATCACAACAAACGTTACTTCACTGCTAGAAAACTATAGGACGTGATAAAGAAATAAAACAACCGACTTGTTCAAGGCAAGATGATAGACAGAGATTTTATTCATAGATGCATAGATAACTAAATACACAACAGTAAAAAAAATGACGTTAGGTACTTGGTTTATTTAATGTAACTCGGAATTAATTCCAACATAAATCAATACGTTATCTGGGTAACGCATGTTTTAGAATTTTTATTTTAGTATAAAATCATTAAAAAATATATACGTACATACGTTTCATGACGAAAATGGACTGTTTGTGTATTTATTTGAGCACTTATGGACTAGTATATTTCAGATTTTTTTACATTCTCATTTAACTTAGACATTATTGAAAAATGATAAATACTTACATCAAAAAATAATTACAAAAAGTACATTATTTTAATAGTTTTATCATCACGTCTTTCAGCATTTTTGGATGTAGGTATAAATAAAAGCAAAATTTGTAATGAAATAAAATCGATATTGAGTTAAATTTTAAAAAGCTGGTACGGAGAATAATTAATATTTCTCATTGTAACCGCCCTGCACGACCGTAAGAACAACTTTCGACGAAATGTGGATTTTCGGCCGCTGGCTGGTTAAACGCTCTTAAAGAATCTGCGGGCCCTGTACAGTACGCCCAGCTTGTGATGGACTAACTTGACTCTGGTTTAGATGGAGTTCCCATGTCTGGTAATTTAGAAATACACAAAGCATATCAATGGAAGGCGTATTGGGAAGATTGTTTCTATTGAAGAAGTCTAGATTATCATTTTTATACCTTTTAGACATAATCAAAAATGGTTGGATCCTTAAACGTAACATTCGTGTAGGTTATTCGTACGCCAAAAGTAAACCCTCTCGAGGTAACCATCCATTCTCTGCTTCAAAGCCTTATTACCCAAAACTAAGAATATAGTATGTAAACAAACTAAGCAGTAACCAGAAATTAGTATATTTCCTAAGCCCTGTGATTATCAAGTTACGTGATGCGTAGCTCAGACCAGCCTCTCGCTTATTTTTTATTGCCTGGGTGGTCGACTTTGTGTAACAAAAATGATAAATATTTTTATTGACTACCAGCGTATTATTTATATTCATTTTTTGTAATAAGATGTAGGCATCTGATAGAGCTCACAGAGCGGGAACACGGAGATGTTTACGACTCCTGCGTCATGTTCAAGCATCTTTTCAATTTAAATCTGCGATGCATATCGGTAAATGCTTTATTGCCGAAGAAAGAAATAAACAACTTGACAGGAACAATAATGTAATGACGAAACTTACGAAATCTGCTTATGGAAATTAATAATAAATGCTGGTGTTTTTCCTTCACGTTTACCTATTACTATCACTTGCACACATCTGTATAATCTCCACACATCTGGCAATGTCCACATTATGTCGCACAACGCACCGAGCCCCCTCTCAATTAACTAATAAATTATTATTGAAGAAGAAGATCATAATAATACTCTAAACAAAAATATGAAAGAGAACAAGACACAGAAAAACAGAAAAGGATAATGGTCGCAACTGGGACTCGAACCCAGAACCTCTCGTATATCTGGGACGTGCGTTTACCAATTCCGCCATTGCGCCCTAATGTCAAACCGTCATAATAGCCAATCTCATATTTCAAATTTTAGAATTATTAATATTATCTACAATTCAATTGTTTCATTAATTTAAGGTATCTACTCCTTCCTGTAAATCCAATTAACTCTTTAAGATTATTCTCACAATTTTG
Organism: Limnephilus marmoratus; assembly: GCA_917880885.1. Classification (NCBI taxonomy): domain Eukaryota; kingdom Metazoa; phylum Arthropoda; class Insecta; order Trichoptera; family Limnephilidae; genus Limnephilus; species Limnephilus marmoratus. Next base: position 19,036,180 of record OU862923.1, read on the forward strand.
TTCCAAAATTTTAATATATTTTATAAGAACTTTCTTCTCGCCTAAAAACATTAACGCCTCAGGCTTCCGACCTATTTGTCGGAAGGTCAAGATATTTCCACTTTAAAATAAAATCCAAACAAATGGAATATTTCTTCCAAAAAAAACTGTTTTAAAGATGGTGAAACACGCTTCATAATTTTAAGATTCAAAATAAACATATAGTTATATTTTTTAATATATATATATATATTTTTTTTAATGCAAAAGTTTTAAAAATGGCTCACCCTACCTTTTTCTAACTAAAATTACTGATAACAAAAAAAACACATACTCACATGCTTTTTAAGCGAATGTATTATAAACGTTATCGTCAACTCGTTTTTTCGTAAAAATAATTAATGATAATTTCCCAAAGATTCACATTTTTTTTAATTGTGGTCGGAATGTTTGGTTTCAAAAAGACGCACATTTTAATTATTTTGCGGTTAAGTTTTATATTTTTATTTATAGATATATAAAGCGTGGTGCTTTCTCTTTCTAACACCGTTTAGATCATAATTATAACCATGACAGTAACGAAGACACAACGATTTCTACGATACCCGTACGAGTTGTTACGAAAACTGAACAATTTAGCCCAATGGCTTAAAAATAGTGTGTATAATAAATATATAATATGTATAAAATGTGTAGAATATAATATGTGTGTACAAAATCCTCAAATTGCTTCGACTCGCAGCAATAATTTACATCTATGTTCCTGTTTGTTTCTATACCTACAGAGTTTTGTTTGTTGTTTGGTTTTGTTATCTTATCACTGACAACCCTGGAAAAAACTAAAATATTTACTTTTATTTTTAATTTTTTACTTTATGAGTAAAACCTCAAATTATAATATTTAATTAAATGAAGATAATATTAGCGAAACTCAATCGAAAATGTGGAGACAGAAAAATCAGAAAAAGATATGTGCACCTCTGGGACTCGAACCCAGGATCCTTTGCTTACATGGCAAGTGCTCTACCAACTGAGCTAAAAGAATAAAGATAATGTTGGTAGTTCTTAGTCGAAGTATGATACAGTTAAAAGTGATCGAATTGGATATAGACACCTTAGCTCAGTTGTTGCTTGAAAAGTACCTGGTTTATTACTACCTTCTGTTGTGGTTGAAGCCATGTTAACTAATGAGAGTAAAAGTTTCATACCTGCACATATTTTCTAATTCAAATCTTCTTTATTATTAATAATAAATAATAATAATATGTGTTTGCGCCAGTTTCAATTAAAATCATTTTGTCTATGATAAGAAGCTGAATAACTGCTTATTCCCTTGTTCCCTTATTTCCTACCTATAAATTGCCAAAAACAAAGTGCAGTGACAAACAGCTTGTTCGCTTTACTTGCACCGAAGTATTGTCACACACAAAAACTGTGAACCGCCTGTGACTGCGCGGAAGTTCATTGTTGTTTCCCGCCTAACTGTGATAGACGCAAATTTGTACTTGTGAATTGTTTGCCCGCCCTTGTGATTTTACAAGTGAATAACCGCCGAAAATCTTCTACCATTCGCAGTGAAGATTATTGCTTTGTGTATTTCGCCCGCCGCACGCGTGTTAAGTGAACACCGTGTCTTCTGTATTATTAATTGTGAATTATAGAGACTAACCAGTGGCCTAAATGGACTTATAACCTGAAGCGTCTATATGAAGTGCAGTTTGGTAAGTTTTTGGCATCCTTTTAACCTTCCTTATTATTGGGCAGTTATTTAGTGAATTCCTTTATTTTGGCACACGCACACGCACCCGCTTTGCGAAGGAGAAATTTGTCGCAGCCATCTTTGTACGCCCAACCAAAGCAAACACTTTGTGGCTTGACATTATATAGAATGAAACAAGGACTTTGTTTAAAAACCACTTTATTTATTTAAAATAAAGTGGTTTTTAAACAAAGTACTTGTTTCATTCTAATAATAATATGATTGTGAGGGAGCGGGAGACAGAAATGAAAGTCGTCATGTCGAAGTAGTGAGTCAGTCGTTTATTGGGCTACGTAGCAGATGGTCGGTGGTCGGTAACATGATGTAATGCGGAGTGCCGTAGATGATGCTGCAGGCGTTCGGATGTGATGGAGAAGGTGCGGTGAAGGTCAGCGAGTTGCTCGACACCATGGCGGTGGAGATGACCTATATTCCAGGCCGTTGCTCGACGCTTTGAATCGCGGAGATAAACGGTGTGTGGCTCGGTGAGCTGAGCCACCAGCAGGTAGTCCTTGCGAGGCGGAGCGCGTTCCATGGCAGCGAAGCACGGTGAGGCTTCGGGGTGCCATGAAGTGATGAGCTGATCCCTGGACTGAAGGTGGCGTCAAACCTTTAAGTCGCGGGATGTAGCTGTCCTGCGGAGCTGAAGGCACGGTGGGCCTTAGAGCTGAGACGTGGTGATGGACCTCGAGGAAGCTGCCCTGGAGCGTAGCGATACCATGCAGGAGCACTTATTACATGTTGAGATGTTGACCGATGATTAATGTGAGACTGAACTGCAGCGGGCGAGCGATCGGCTGCTTATATAGCCGCGGTAGAGTAACTACCTCGCGGTAGGTAATACGAGCCACTTCGGCAGTTGACGAGAATATTCGGCGCCGTACAGATATTGTACGGTGCTGTCTCGAGACCTTTCTAGGCGGGGGCGATATTATTATCGTCCAGCTGGCACGGCCGGCGAGAAAGTACATCGCGAGCGGCATATGTAGGTAGGTACCTAGTAGCAAGTAGATTTGCCGATGCACGCGAATATAAGGAGATGTTTCTCGTGTCTTCTTTTGATGGCGAAGTTTATGATGTGCCGCCACAGACCCCCTTCCCAGTGTACGGAGTACAGGGTTGAAAGATGATGCCAGGAGTCGCAGGAAAGCCGGGTTGATGCTGCTGGTCGGTGCGTTCATGCTGATGTGTCTCTACCGATTCCCTCGTTTTTGCGGTGTTACCGGTGTGTCGTGGTAACACTCTTGTCAGGAAGTTATTTGCTGCGTGTTCATATCACGTCGGGGTCACCAGTTGAGGGAGCGGGAGACAGAAATGAAAGGCGTCATGTCGAAGTAGTGAGTCAGTCGTTTATTGGGCTACGTAGCAGATGGTCGGTGAGCGGTAACTTGATGTAATGCGGAGTGCCGTAGATGATGCTGCAGGCGTTCGGAGGTGGAGATGGTGTGGTGAAGGTCAGCGAGTTGCTCGACACCATGGCGGTGGAGATGACCTATATTCCAGGCTGTTGCTCGACGCTTTGAATCGCGGAGATGAACGGTGTGTGGCTCGGTGAGCTGAGCCACCAGCAGGTAGTCCTGGAGAGGCGGAGCGCGTTCCATGGCAGCGAAGCACGGTGAGGCTTCGGGGTGCCATGAAGTGATGAGCTGATCACTGGACTGAAGGTGCGTCAAACCTTATAAGTCGCGGGATGGAGCTGATCTCAGGAGCTGAAGACACGATGGGCCTTGTAGCTGAGACGTGGTGATGGACCTCGAGGAAGCTGCCCTGGAGCGTAGAGCACTGCAGGAGCACTGGTACGGAGATCTGTTACATGCTGAGATGTTGGCCGACGGTTAGTGTGAGACTGAACTGCAGCGGGCGAGCGATCGGCTGCTTATATAGCCGCGGTAGAGTAACTACCTCGCGGTAGGTAATACGAGCCACTTCGGCAGCTGACGAGAATATTCGGCGCCGTACAGATATTGTACGGTGCTGTCTCGAGACCTTTCTAGGCGGGGCGATATTATTATCGTCGGGCTGGCACGGGAGGCGAGAAAGTACATCGCGGCCAGTATAGGTACGAAGGTACCTAGGCAAGTAGGTTTGCCGATGGGCGCGAATATTAGGAGATGTTTCTCGTATGTTCTTTTGATGGCGAAGATAATAATGATGTGTCGCCACAATTGTAAAGAAAGTCATTAGAATATTAGGTCTCTTATTCCGAATTGGAAAAGGTATTCAAGAACATTCAAACACTTAAAATAATTGTATTTTTCATGTGTTCGCAGTCACCTTGAATTCGCTTCTCAAATATGGAATCCTCTATATAATATTTACATTAAACGCATTGAAGCCAACCAAAAAAAAAATGTTAGTTATTTCAATTTCATTTTTAATATTGGTTACCATGACGTGAACAGCTCAATGGACCTTTATGGACTTAAGTAATTAAAAATTAGGAGAGACTCTGCAGATATAATATATCTCCATAAAATTCAATGGCTTTATTGATTGTTCGCCCCTTTTGTCCGAGATTAATAGTCCCAGGCATTAGAACTAGAGAAAAATCACGTTTTCATCTTCAAAAATGTTCTACCAATCTCAGACAAAATGCTTTTATATTCAGGGCATGCAGTATATTTGATAAGAATTTTAATGATATATTTTTTTTTTTACATGAGCACCACACAGGAGGCCCTGAGGAATATAATTTCCCTCAGGGCCTATTCATCTTTGGGGATGCTGTATGGATTTTTTTAAGGAAAGGAAGGAGAGGAGAGTTCTGGGAAGGAAAATGGTTTGAGGGATGGGTAGGAATCTGGCGATCAATGTGTCCAGTAGTGACGGATGTATGAATCCATCCCTGTGACGTTGGGTCGAAAGAGTCGGGGTGGAAAGATCAAAATGTCTCCCTCAACCATTTTCTTCCGATCCGGCCTGCCACGTAGGTGGGCAAGCGCAACCGCCGCCAAGAACTAAACAAACCTCATCTCATGAACCCGGGCATCCTGCTAAGTCACCAAACGTATTAAACCACTTGGGGCCACAAATGGGGTGCTGGTTATCCAATAAATCTTAGGGCGACGCGATGGTGCCCATACCTGCCTCCCAAATTGAAACCCGTAATTGGATCACGAAACACCCCCACAAAGCATTTTAACATTGAAGTTCTTGTGTTATTCTTTATTCTATGCATATAATATTATTTAAAGTATTACATTGTACCTATTAGGTATATTCGTCTTGCATAGATTTCGGCGCTTGGTAACATAGATCAAACAGCAAAATGGAAGCTCGCTAAACAGAATATAAATACAGACGAAGCTTTGCTCTCAAGTGCTTACGATATCAAATGTATTTGACGTGCTATAAAGCATGTTTTCATTAATTATTCGTTCTGAGCGGCTTTAGAGCAATATTGCAAATGGCCCGGAGTCATCGCGGGGTTCGTCTGATGTAGAGATGGCCAACAAGTTGTTGAATGTGCTTGACCATGCATAGATTATAAAAATGAGGTTCTCCACTTCAGTATATAAAAGGTTTTAAGGTTTCTGCTAAGTCATTTTAAAGATGTCGTAAAGAGAATCTTTTCAAATAAGGGGAGTAAGTGGAAGTTAAATTGTGTCTTGAAGTGACCTTCGTCCTTTCCCTTTTTCTTGATTACTTCTTCTATCCCTTGCTCAATCTTTAAAATAATCTGGCAAAAAATCATGTTGGCTTGGATACCTAGTCACTGCGATATCTCTGGAAATGAAAAAGCCAAAATTGGCGAAGATGCCATTATTTCCGGGGATATTTTAAATAATTTTTTAAACTCCGATGACATTTTTATAAAATTGAAAGAAAACATGTTTTCCATATGGCAGATCATTGGGTGAATCTAGTAAAACAAAACGATATAATTTTTTCATAAAACAGCCAACGATTCCTTTAAAACCGTGGTTTTTCCAGACTTTCCTTACAAAAATTCACGTTAAGAATTCTGCCATGTGTGAATGTCGTCTTAATGGAGAGGACCTCGATCGCATTTTGTTCAGTTACTACCCTAAAAATAATTCATTTAAACATTTCATCCCTGACCTGATTAGTTCGAGTGTATTGCCCCCCTACAACATTACATACACATATTACGTTAATTCACAAATTATCCATGACAATAAAACAGAAGGAATCTACGAAACTTTGCAAGTGGTGAGGTAGTCTGCCGGGAACAGAATTAACTGGAAACTTACTTTCGACAGCATTACACTTTTTTGATTCTCTGCGCATTAATCTGCACAGTGTTGCCAAGTTGTTAACAGTTTTTTTTTTAAATACAGATTCGTAGTTCCTACACCTATTATTCTATTTATCTATTAATTATTATCCTAGTTATCTTCTGTGAACAAACGCGTTTTTTAAGTTTTACCTAATTACCTTAATATTAAAGGGATCAATTTGCAACAGTATGTTTAGTATGTATTTATGTAGTGTGTATTGTTTATTTTTTATGCATAATAAATTATATCAACTTATTTATTTCCTGTCGCTTCCATTTGTTTCGCGTATAATTATTTATTATTTTTATGTAGATAGGTTCCTGTTATTAATACCATTTTTTTAAATATTAACCCAAAATTATACAAACATTATCTATAAAGTCATTCACTTGACACTGGCTAGAAAACTCCTTCGGGGTGAAAAGCCACGAAGGAAGCAAAAAAATATTTTCTCAGACTGAAGCGGACTCATAAATCATCTCATGCTATCTAATTTTGTACTTATTTATTTAACATCAACATTAACAATAATTGCATGTAGATAACAATTAAATATAACCATTAGAAAATACTTAAAATAATAAAGTAGAAAAAAACAGTAGAAGAAGTATTAATTCAGTTAATTCGAAAAAACGCGTATTTCGAAATTTTTGCCGAAGAACAGTCTCCAGAAATAGTGTTTTTTTAATTCGAAAATTATTTTTGCCCGCACATGAAAATTTGTTTGTGTAATTCGAAAAATATGAATTTCCAAGAAAGAAAATCTAAATCTAAATCTGTCAGACAGCCGTGGTGGTAAAACACCGTAAAATGTCGACCTACGCGGTTAACATTGTCATGATTCGTATTATTATTTTGTAAATCTGAATTGGAATGTCTTGGATTTTAAGAATTCAAAATACAATATTTCAACTAATGGATGATAATTTGGCCTGCCTGCTTACGTGGATAGACTAAGATATATGTATATTGCCTGTACTACCGCAGGAAGGCATTTCCTTCAGGTAAGTGCACCTTTCATTTTAGGTTTGGGCAATTCTTGACTATATTTTTTTGAGGTGAGAACGCCTACATAATTAATTATTACATAAATACATTACAAAAACAGTCGAATAAATAGGTTTTTGTTACAATCGGGGTTTGTAGTGAGGTACTTTGATTATCTGCCCTAACCACGAAGCCGCCCCCACTAACACCGTCAACTTCTTAAGAGTGGGACAACGCAAGGCTCCAAGCTCCTGTTTGCGCTAAGTACCTTATTACTCATAGGTTTTTCTAAAAGCCATACGGTTTAACAGGGACCTGTCAAATGTAAAAAATATATTACATTTGAATTTCTGTAAAATAGATAAGTTTTAAGATTTGCCGGATCTGCCGGATCTGCCCTGATGATGGACACTGCAACGATGTCCGAAACGTTGGCTAAAGAAGGAGGTAGCGCAACACGGCACAACACCCCAAAAACATATACCGAAAATTCTGTAAAATAGTTTGGTCTGAAGTACGAATTCAAATAATGGCATCGTCTGATCGTCTCTAATTATTATTTGATAGGCAATGATCCTGAAGCAATTTTTTTATGGATACTTTCAGCTTCAGAAATCCTACAATAATGATTATTAACGAGTCTGCGCTAGTCATTATAATATTAATTTATAATAAGTCTGCAACTGCTCTTGGCTCGCGGGCCCCAGAACGGTACTCCTGTCCCAAAGAAGCGTGTGAGAAACCGTCAGACTGTCCAAACACCTGGTCGACCAATATGAATGGAGTATGTTCGAGAGGCAAGTGTTTTTTGTGGGCGCATATCACCTTGAACCGCCTCAAATAATCACACAACTTATACGTATATTTTTTACGCCAGCAACACGTTTCCTCTTTGTACGAACAAAAGCTTACAAGGTAACTTTGTATCAACAAAGATTGCCTGAAATGTAATTAATGATTCTTTGTCGTGGTTGGATTGAAGTAGGTTTATTTGATCGGTGGCTAAACTATCCATCATGGCGTATCTGTCAGGGAAACAAGGACTTGTAAGGGAACTTTGCATCATCTAAGATAGCTTGAAATGTAATTAGTAATTCTTTGTCGTGCTTGAAATCTGATTTGATTGAAGTTGGTTTATTTAATCGGTGGCTAAACAACCGACAGAGCCCTCTGGCAGTTGAACAAGGAAAAGGCATTACTAGGTAAAAATGGCTCATGTCCACTCGTCCACTAAAAAACGAGAGACAGCAACCCTCAGGGAATACAAAAATGCTTCTGTTCTGCTCCTATCACGATATTCCCCAATAGAGTCGTCGCGAAATCAGTGGCAGACTGAAGAAATATTGAAAATCAAGCACCTTGTTGTGGTCCCGACCATTATGCTGCCAGGATTCTCCTGGAAGATGTGGACCTCAATAAACCGCATTGGGAGCAGTCACAGCATTGTGCGCATGTAATGCATAAATGGAGCCACACATAAGAATCAAAACTTTTCTTGAAATGGCTTCAACCGTTGATCTAAATAGCAGGATACTTTCAAACCATCCTCTTACTCGTCCCCTTCCCCTCTCCTCCACCTTTAGTGTCACAATTTACCCCAATGGAGGATGACAGATGTACTGGCCCCAATTACTAGCTGAAATTGCTTTTAAAAAATTGATGAAATTGCTTTTTTTGTAGAAAATACAAAAGCTTAACTAATTCGTTTTTCAAAAAAATACTTTCTAGATCAAATACAACTTTCGCAAAGCGATGGATTGTTTAAAACTTTAAACAATTCTTCAAATATTTTAAGTTCTGTAATTATTTCAGATTCACGAAGCAACTGGCCTATAACAATATAATAACAGAACTGACCGATCAGTGGTTGAGTGGGCATAGCGCTTGGATCCCATCCGGGCATCGCGTGTTCAATTCCTCGGCTGGCTAAGTCCTCCACCACAACACAAGCAACATTTTCGGCTTTCTGTGGTGGTAGTAGGAGATTTTCAAATATTGTTGGGTTATTCGTAACCCGGGAATGTTTGTCTTTCTTTTTAAAAAAAAAAACAAATTAAAATAACTTGCACAGAATGTGAAAATTAACTTCAAATATTTGATGAATTGTTCAATTTTTTTTAAACAACCCGTCCGAGTTGCTATGTTAATAATTTTAACCACTGATCTGTATTCAACCATACGGACTCGTCATAAAATTAGAGTCCGCTCAAAGTGAATTGCTAAACGAGACGTGGTTACGCCACGCTTAGTTATCACTGCCTACCGCTACAGAACAAAGCCCGATGAAGTGCAAAGCTGAATATCATTTGTCTTCACAAAGAGGTTCATATTAATACGCTGCCAGTCACAATTTACATAAATTTCACACGGATTTACGACTCCATTATTTTAATTCAAAACGTTTGTGATAGTTAATCATTCGGTGAAATGAATGAGAGGATTTTGACAAGCGTTGAGTTTCTTCGTATGTTTACACTTACTGCAGAAGTTAGGTTAACATATCCTCACCTAACCTAACCTAGCATAACCAAGCCTAAGCTCATATATCCTGATGGATATCATGAATTGAACTTACTTACATCAATAATTATTAATTTGACCTTTTCAAATGTTATTTACGGGTGGTTCAATTTGGGAGGCGGGTATGGAGGCGGGGATAACCAACACCCCTGCCACAAGTGGTTCGCTACGTTTGGTGACTTAGCAGGGGTGCCCAGGTTCATGGAGTGAGGTTTGTCCGGGCCTTGGCGGCGGATGCGTCTGCCCACCGGCTGCATGGCAGGTCGGATTGGGAGAAAAAGGTTGAGGGAGTCCTTTTGACTTCTCCAGCCGTACTCTCTCGGAACATCGCCGCAGTGGGAGGGATGAATTCGTCCATCACTCCTGGACACACTGACCCCCAGATTTCTACCCACCCCTAATACCCTTTTCCTTCCCAGAACTTATTCTCCTACCCTAAAAAGACCCTCCAGACAGCATCCCCGAAGATGACATAGGCCCTGAGGGGAATATTTTACTCAGGGCCTCGTGTGTGGAGCTATTGTAAAAAAAAAACAATTGAATTTTAAACAGGTACGCCAACTTATCTGTGGTTTCGGGGGCATCGATGCAGTAGATATTTAGGATATTGAAAGAAGTTAACTTTTTTTTTTATTTCAATACCATACAAGAGTCTCAACCGTCTGGAGCCAGCCCATAACATTCCCAATTGTAGTATATTATAAGGCTGTAGATTAGGAACTTGGTAGAGGAAGGAGGTGGGGAAGAACATGGTGGGGGGGGTATGTAACTGGTTATTAAGATCTGATCAATAAACACGGCTCAAACTGTTTCAAGAAATTTTATATTTTTAATGGTAGTCTTTCGCCAGGGCGATACTGGTACTACCGCTATGGAACTTATCATAAATACCTGCACCTACCAACTCTATATTATTTCTTAAAGATTTAAATTTTAAAATAATATAAATTCATCGAAAAAAACATTTTTTGTTACCCATTATTTGAATCTGCCACCTCTTCTATTAGGAGAGCTACACCACGCAGGCCGTAACGTCATTTTTTGGGGGTGCAACATTTCAATATCAATACGCTAGGTAGTGCAAAATGATTTGTTTTTCGTTTTTGTTTGTGTATGTATTGTTATTTTATTAGTGGATGTTGCATTTTATATGTTACTTTGTACATGTGGAGGTTACATTTTATAGGTGGATGTTGCATTTTATATGTTACTTATTACATGTGGAGGTTACATTTTATAGGTGGATGTTGCATTTTATATGTTACTTATTACATGTGGAGGTTACATTTTATATATAATTAAACGAAGACAATATAAGCGAAAGTCAGTCGAAAATCTGAGAACAGTTGGATGTTGCATTTTATATGTTACTTTTTACATGTTGAGGTTACATTTTATAGGTGAATGTTGCATTTTATAGATGGATCCTACTTTTTACATCTGGATGATACATTTTATAGGAATGTATTTTTCGCAAGCATAAACCTCGTCTCCGTCCTTTTGAGGGTTGGTTTGTGAAGCATGCGCGTGGTAGAACCAACAAAAAATCATTGCAACCACTTTTCCCATCCCTTAAAGTAGAATTTTGATACTTCTTGGTGAAAATCAACAGTCTACACCTGATTACTAAAAAAGCCCGGGTAACCGGGTATTCTGACGGTCCTATAACAATAAGCGATAAAGATGACGTCTCATTTACCCTTCTGGCCGCTTGCAAAACTATTCGTGTGAAGATTTAAGGAATATCAAGGACGGGTTGTTTCACAGAAATTCAAATGTAATATTATCATCAAATGCCGCCATTGTTTTGTTTTTTTTTACATCTGAAAAATCCCCGTTAAATGTCGAATCTAATGCCGTTTCAGCTTTTTTTACAGTAGTTTTTACAAAAGGACAACTCAGATACTTTAATAGTACACAATAATAGTACACAACCGCAGGTACTTTAATAGTAAACAACTGCTAACCCTGTACAAATCACAAGTGCGCCCCACATTTGAATTTGGCAGCCACCTCTTGTCGGGAGCTCCAAAATACCTAAAAATACCCTCGACTCTGTGCAGAAACGGGCGGTCCGTTTGATAGATTCTCCCATCTTAACAGAAGGATTGCAATCCTCAGAGCATGGGTGTCGGGTGGGAATGCTATCCCTGTTCTACTGGTATTACAATGGTAGATGCTCCGAGGAATTAATAAATAAATAAATTATCGTCATTGATCCCTTCGGCACCGGTGCATAGTCGGGAAACACGCCAAACGCGTGCCCAACATTTGTACACGGTTGACATTTGTCACAAGAGAACAGATCGCTTCTTCGACTCGTTCTTGTGTTCAACAACTCGGCTGTGGAGTGATTTGCCGGCCTCTGTGTTTCCTCCTTTCTGCAACATGGGTCTCTTCAAGACCAATGTTAATTCCTTCCTCTCCTCAAAAAGACCCTCCAAACGGCATCCCAGATGACATAGGCCCTGAGGGAAATTATTTTTCTCAAGGCCTCCTGTGTGGAGTTGATGTAAAAAAAAAAAAAAAACTACTATCATTTTGCCAAGCTTGGCAGCTTATTACATTTTGATAGAAAGCTGAAAAGCACGAAGAATCGGCCGATCGTTCAAATGAAAAAATATTAAAAAATGGCGCTGAATAACTATTTGATGACCTTGCCACATGTGAATAACTGCGAAACAACTTGACCTTAGTTTAAAATATGTATGTAATTTATTTCAAGAATTTGTCATTTGTGTTATTGTGTGTATGTTTTATTGTGTTTTGCGTATCGTTATTTGTGAACGGTGATTCGCAAAGTAGTCTAACAGATAAATCAACGTTTGTACGTCCCGATAAAGCGCCCCCCGCTCACCGCCCCCCGTCGCCGCGGGCGTCGCGGGCTCAGAATGGGGGCCCAGTGGATTTGGACACTGCACTGGAACTAGGGAGCAAACAAACCCAGTTGATAATTGCAGCAAAATGCTTTTATACTCCACAATAACGAATAACACTTATCGGATTTTTTCCCCCATACTAAAGCGTAGGTCTTTTCAAATCCTTCGTTCACTCCTTTAGCTCCTCTCCGTTTTTATGTGAGTACCGTGCTAGAGTCCCAACTACTTCCGATAGCTTGGAACCGTTGATACGATGGCATCCCCAATTGGGGTATGCTGTGAGGCTGAAGTCAGTGTGAAGGGAAAGAGATGGGGATTTGGAAAGTGGAGAAGTAGATACCTGGCTATTCAGACCTGGTTACCAAGCAATTTGGGAGGCGGGTATGGGTGGTTCGCTACGTTTGGTGACTTAGCAAGGGCGCCCGCGTTCATAGGGTGAGGTTTGTCCCAGTATTGGCGGCGGATGCATCTGCCAACGAGCTGCATGGCAGGCCGGATCAAGATAGAATGGTTGAGGGAGTACCTTTGACTTCTCCAGCCGTACTCTCTCCGAATATCGCCTTGCACCGCAGTGGAAAGGATGAATTCATACATCCGTCACTCCTGGCCACACTGACCCCCAGATTCCTACCCACCCCTCATGCCCTTTTCCTTACCAGAACTTCCTCTCTTTCCTCTCCTAAAAAGACCCTCCACAAGGCAACCCCAAAGATGAGACAGGCCCTGAGGGGAATTATTTTCCTCAGGGCCTCCTGTGTGGAGCTAATCTAAGATAAAAGCACGACTACAGATAGGTATAATTTCAAGCAACGTATCAATTTGAAATTTTACTGAGAGTAACTAACTGCTGCAAATATACCAAATATTATTTTTAATCAAAAAAGTAAAATAATGCAAATTAATCAATTAAAATTTGCTTGCACATTCTTGGATTTGAACACTCTAAGGAATTACCGTGCTATTTAATTATTTTCCGTATTTGCTTTTTTATGATGACCTCCTGCGTTATTTTTAGGTTTCAATGTGAAGACATAAGTTTGCATACTCGACCCAGAGTATGCAGATGCTAGCTGAGCTTTACCCAAAAACTAATAATGACACAAACAAAAGACAAATAGCATAAAATTATATTTCGTAAATGCAATTATTTTTAGTCCACTGTGATCAGATAAATGTATAAAGGGGCCCGATAAAATTTGGGGGCAACAAAGCTCACACATGTGATTTGAGACAACCCACAAAGCACCCAGTAAATAAGATACACCAAGCAAACAGGCTTTACAACTATTCGCTCAATAAACCATTTCATACGGGCGATATTCATCCCTTGTGGCTCGTGTTCTCCTTTTATTAATTTAAATTGAAGGTAGACAGGGTTGTGTAGTAACAGATTAAACTTACCCACTTATAACGATAAGCTAAACATCGTGAAACGAAATCCTTCGCAGTTATCTTTTGCCGTTTGACTAACTGCCGAAACTTGAATAAAATTATCAATTTGATAATTTATTTTTCATGTACCGCAGGAGAAATAATTTTAATATGTTGTGTTCAAAATGTTCGGCATTATCAAAAATAATTCGATGCCAGACAATGTTTTTTGTAAATGCTTTTTTATTTATGCTTTGTGTTTTCTAGTTTTGTTGAAATCTGATATTTGTAAGAGCAGTATTATAATATTTCCAGTGTTGTTTCAATTCATCGATCGTCCAGTTGATTAGTCAGACATCTCAAAATGCTGAGAAAATGAGGAAAGCAATATTCGGATGCTCACCATGAAATAAATATTAGATACTAGTGGTCCACAATGTTCGAAATTCGACCATAATTAATTTAAATTATATGGTGTGTGTAATGTTTTTTTATTGATTTTTTATGCATAATTTAAAAAAAAAATTAGCATTCTGCACTCCTTCTCTACATAAACTATAAGTGTGCGAAATTGCAAACTTCTCCGTCTGCGCAATTTTCGTAAAAAGGGGTACAAAGTTTTTGCTTCACGTATATATACCGATTTACGAGTGTCTTAGGATCTTCGAAAATTTGCAATGCATGTCGCTTCTTTTAAGTTATAAAGGTTTTTTTCTATGTAATTTTGTGAGAAATAAATATAATGTTGTGGACTTTACTTTTTTTTTTCCTATATTTTTTTTACATTAATTCCACATAGGAGGTCCTGAGGAAAATAATTTCCCTCAGGGCCTACGTCATCTGAGATGCTGTGTGGAGAGTCTTTTTGAGAAGAGGAAGGAATGAACATTGGTCTTGAAGAAATCCATGTGGTAGGAAGGAGGTAACACAGAGGCCGGCAAATCGTTTCACAGCCGAGCTGTTGAACACAAGAACGAGTCGAAGAAGCGACCCGTTCTCATGTGACAAATGTCAACCATGTACATATGTTGGGCACGCGTTTGCCGTGTTTCATAACTATGCACCGGTGCCGAAGGGATCAATGACGCTAGTTCCTCGGAGCATCTTCCATTGAAATACCGGTAGAACAAGGATAGCATTCCCACCCGATGCCTGTGCTCTAAAAATGCAATCCGTCTGTTAATATGGGAGAATCTATCAAATGGACCTCCCGTTTGATAGATTCTGCACAGAGTCGAGGGTATTTTACGGATATTTTGGAGCTCCATACTAGAGGTGGCTTCCAAATTCAGCCGTGGGGCGCACTTGTAATTTGTACAGGGTTAACAGTTGCGTACCATTAAAGCGTCTGCGGGCCCTGTACAGTACGCCCAGTTTTTGAGAGGCTAACATAACTCTGGCTTCGATGGAGCCCCCATATCTGAGCAGGTCACTTAGAGTTACACCAAGCATATCAATGGAGGGCCTGTTCGGAAGATTGCTTCCCTTGAAGGAGACTTGAAATGCAATTATTTAAATAATTATTGAATTAAATAATAAAAGCTTTCGTTTTCAAAAAAGTAAAAAATAATTTAAAAATTAAAAAGCTCAGACCGAAAAACATTTTTTGGTTTCTCTTTGTGATGTAGATTCGCCAGTTTCGCGCTTCAACAAACAGTTTCCGGACACCGTTTATACTTTTTTAGTTATCTATTTTCTGTTTGGTAGAAAAATAGTTAGGAACTTTATATGTTCTTTAGTCGGAAATTATGTGATTAACATAAAGTTCAATTACGTTTAAATAAATGCTTCATATGGCTAAATGATGCGCCATTATCGGCAAAAGAAGATCGCCGCAAAATCTCTCCGGAATGTCATCTAATTATATTGAGCGCGATGCTCCGGAAATTGCTTATCAAACATTCTCAGAAACTGCAGTCGTATTTCATCCTGAAATATGCTAACGTAACAACTGGGCAGGTAGCCGTTAAGTGCCTACCTTTCTACGATGAATATCTACGTTAAGGAAACACTGAAGTATGATTATTTCATAATAAGTTATGTGTACCACGCTGAAGATATGAACGGATAAAAGTGTGTTGTAGATGTGTCAAAGTGATCAATAATTTATTCTTACTTCTGAGAAAATTGTTCAAACATTTTTGCTGTAGTTTGCGACGTGGTCCGGACTTTACACAATGTTTTTTTTCTAAATCAGACGTGGACAGTAAGACTCCAGATACTAATATCTACAGCCTGTATTGCGGACGAATATCTACAGCTCATATGTTGAACTAATATCTATGAATACTAATATCTTGAAGACGATGGTATTTATCCACAAAATATTGAACAACACGTTACCAAAATACTTCTCAAATAAAATTGTATACAATAAAGACATTCACAGATATAACACAGGACGTGCAAGGAAATTAGGCTACAAAAAAAGGCAAAGCGAATACGCAGAACAGTCTACTGTACAAGGGAATGAAGTTGTATAACACATGTTACGTTACGGAATTGTTTCCCGTGCGAGCTAATAGCGAATTGACCCCTTGCACAGGCCCTCCGCCCCCTCTCCCCGCACCGCGCGGCGCCCGTGCCAAGCGCCGAGCGGCTCCCCGCTCCCATTCCTTCGCCGGCCTTCGGCAGAATAACTGTGTTCCCCGTGATTCGCGCTAGGCGCTCTCCGTAAACGCTCACGATGTTTTACTTTAATTGTGTATTGTGCTTAAAGAGGTTTACGCCTACCCAGAATCCTGTCTGCCGACCGCCTATCTCCTGCTTGTGAGTACCAATGAACCTTGCTACCCCTCTGTGTGCTAAGAACTGACATTTAAATTCACTAAACACGTGTAGAGAGAGTTGAGAGAAGCTCCCCCCGTTATGATAGAATTAATTAGAGATAGCGAAATACTCATGTGTGTAGTGCCGATGCTGGCCTTTTGTAGAACCCTGTTCACCTTTAATTGAATAAAACCCTTTTTCGTGCATAACAACTGTGTTCTGATTGAGGAAGGAGACCTGGAGATTTTGAGGAAAGGAAGGGGAGTAGGAATTAACAAGCGAACCACAGACACTCGCCCTGGGTTTAAGAGGGACCTTGCTCGCGCCGGCTGTGCAGAGCTAGCCGCCGGCTTGTTTATTGCATGTCCTTTCCAGGTTTTGGGTTTAGCGTTGGCCGCAAGTAGCGCCAATGCTAGCACACACTACCAGAAACTTTAAAGTCGACACCAACTGGAAACTTCAAGATGTATTATAGGAGCTACATAAAACTTTAAAAAAATATAGTGAATATGAAATATTATAATCAATTAGAAATTTGTAAACTTAAATGTACAAATTACTAAAATAAAAAAATAAAAAATAAAATATAATAATATGAACTTCAGAGTGAGCACTAATATCTACAGAGCTAAGGTCGGACGAATATCTATGATGGTCCCAGTGGTGACTAATATCTACGGAGCGTAGGTTGGACTAATATCTACAGAGGGCAGCTGAGCAAGAGGTTGTACGGAAAAGCATTTTGAAATTCCTGTTGATATTAGTAGAAGCCTCGACAGTAATTATCTTCTATCTAATTTTTAACGTCAATTGTGAAAAAAAAAATGTTAGAAAAAATCGAACATTCATCCTTTACCATCTCCCTAAATAGGACGACGGTAGCTGAAAATTGGGTGACCGGCCAACTCGGAATAAAACCAACTCAGAACCACCTCAGAAAGGTCAATAAGAGTGATGATAAAAAATATTAAAACATTGGTTAAATAGGTTACCGGCTATTTTAAAATTATTTTATCATTTTAATGGCCTTTCTAAGGTGGTTCTTAGTTGGTATCATTCTGAGTTGGCATGGAACCGAAAAATGTTATGTTAAGCAAATTTCATAACACCCGAGCTCTGTTTTGAGAGTTATTGCTACATAGGACCAACACGGTGAGGACCTCCATGGTCGAGGGGTAAGGCTCTTGACTCGCAATCCGAAGGTTACGGGATCGAATCCCGATGTGCGCAAATAATTTTTATTTGATTAGTTTGTGTTATTTCACGATTAATTCATGTAAAATAACATATGGTATATTTGCGCCACGTTCCAGAGTTGAAGATACTCTCAGTATTGTCGTGGTGTAAGACCACCATTCAGAATTGAAACGTTGCTTGAAATGACTTTAGCCGTCTTTGGTGACCTGATCTGAATATCCAGGTACTTCCCCACCTTTCTCTTCGCCATCTCCTTCCCCTTCCTACTAACTTCAGCCTCACAACATACCCCAATTGGGGATGCCATAGTCTGGCCACTGGCTCTAGACGGGAGCAGCTGGGACTCTTGCGAGTAGGTATTGATATAAAAATAAAAATAAAAAAATCAAACAGAATTTCAGCTTAGGTCAAATATTTTTTCATTTAAAAGTTAGTTGATTTTGAGGTTCCATATTATTTCATTCGATAATCTGAGGTTCTGATACGAAGTCTGCCTTTCTATTTTATTTTCTCGGAAAAGCCTGTTTTCACTGATTCATTTAATAGATTTCAATAGATCAGGTGGGAACACACCTGTAGGAATCTGGTACTTTTGTACATTCATAATTCAAAGGGAACGAAGATCAAGCAGTTTTTCAATTTTTTTTGCAGAGTTATCTTTAATTAGAAGAAATAAGAATTCGAAGAAAATGCTTTTTACAGGTGAGTAAAATTTGAAATCAAACGGTGGAATTGTAGGAGAGAATTAATATCGCAGCGAATATTTATTTGAATGCAATGTCTGCTCACACAGATGCATTACTTGCGTACGACATGTTTCAAGATTGTTATTGTACTTCAGAAAAGAAAAATACAATTATAAAATTAAAGATAAATTTTATAAAAGAAAAACTTTCGACGGTTTCAGTTTTTTCCAACTAAATAATCAAAAATCAGAGCATGCAATTCACACGCGGTAGAAGAGATACCTTCAGAAAACTAAAGTAGACAAGAGTGGAAAGGCTGCGAAGCACCGCACAAAGAGGAGACCGATTAAACTATCTCATTCTCTCGCAAGCTAAATCCTATGGATGTTGATCATCATCACACGCAATGTGTTTGCCTCTTTTTAGTGACGCTATTTTTCGTTTCATCGAATTTCAAATCACAACGGTGCTAAAGAAGTTTTCACTTCAAATGAACGTAATGTAATAAACCTTGTAATAACTTTCCGTCAGTCTTTTCAAATATTTCGAATATTCACGTAGATCATCGTGTATCCTCTTTGTCAGTTTGTCAGTTTCAAGAGAGGTGGATAGTTTCAATCGCCTTTCTTTACATTATTTCCTTTTTCCAAAGAAAAGTAATTTCCCTCAGAAGGTGCTGTGTGGAGGGTAAGGACAAGAAGGAGAAGAAGTTCTGGGAAGAAAAAAGATATGCGGGTTAGGTAGGAAACTGGAGGTCAGTGTGTCCAGGAATGATAAATGACGTATGAATTCTCACACTGCGGTACAAGGCGATGTTTCTAGAGTAGGAATGGAAAGAATTGCGAATTGTTCGATTACCGGTCTGATCTGATCCGGCAGCCGGATATCCGGCCAGTGAATAAAACCATATCCTAGAAATAGAAAAGTACAAAAAAGGTTTATGCGTTATCTCTATGAGGGAATATTAGTAAAAGTTAGTAAATTTGCTTTATCACTATTATTTTAAATTTTTATTACATTCAAATTCAAAAAAAAAAAAAAAAAACTTTTGATAATTATCATAATAATATTTATATTTGGATGATTTATTTTCAACATCTCCACAAGTAGAGTCATTATTTATTTATCTACTTATCATGTATTTATGTACCTATTTTATTTAGCAAAACAGCAGCCTACAATAAGAATAGTTTATTTTTATGTTTATTATTATATAAATCTACCTTATTGAAACCACTTAAAGGAGTCGTTGTTATATAAAAACATTGTACCTAACTAAACTATATATTAATTAACCAATAACAATTCTTACATTTATATAATTATATATTAATAATTCGACTACCATAATACGGGCATGTGCCTAGCATGGTAGTCGAACCACCTGTAAAAACTGTATTAAAAGTTATATAATGAATAAAGAAAAAAAAAAAAATATATATATATATATATATATATATACATACTACCCATTCCTGTATCCATCATTGTTCTTAAAAGGAATGCTCGATTTTAATACCTTAGAAGCCGCCCAAAAATATTTTTATGTAAACATTTTTTTAAGTTAATCTCCGGTACTATACAAAACGCCTATGTTGAAAGAGATTAACTTATATGTCCCTAACGCGTATATTCGTGGGAGATCCCATGCACTTTTTTATGCTCCGAAAGCGAGAACTTCTGCCAATAAATGCGCCATTAAACAGAGTAACTCAACTGCTTAAAGATTCTGCATTGACCATCGACATCTTCAATGTCACATACAGATAGTTCAGCAACTATCTTTTGACATACGTCACAATATAGTAAAACTGCCCCCATGCAGTTTTTTTTTTTTATTTTGTAATTTTCTCCATAATAATATTAGTGAATAACTGTTTTATGGAGAACCAAAAATAGGATGCCATAGTATGGGTGGACAAAGCTCCTCCGCTCCTCTGGGTTCTACGCTGCGTGGAGAGCTACGGACAACGACATACTTGGTCAGTGATACTTGGTCACTCCAACCCTTTGGTATCCTTCCTCCGCTTCTTCTGCCTTCCACTTTGCCAGTGACTATGAGTTACTCCAAGTTGGAGTACTCAGTTTGGCGAGCAACATGTCCAAAGTATTATAAAATACGTTGTGGCAGAGAGCCTATTGAGATCCATTGCTCTTCCAGAATGGACACGTTTGTGCGTCTGGCTGTCCATATTTTTTGCGGTATTCACATTATTATTTTTTCAGAAAAACTGTGACTTTTCGCAGGGATAGCACTGATAGAAATATCTATATAATGTGTCGTTCGAGTCAAATCTGTTAGCCTATGAATACTGCACATTGCACAATCTATTCAGTATATCGTGTATCAATCTAAAATAATGCAGTGTAGCCTTTGAATGAATCCATAACAATTGGTATGCACTTAGAAAGCCGTGAGTCTGTTACAATACGGAGCGGGTTCCTAGCGCCTGCCACCTGTTGCGTACCACTTCCAAGCGATGATTTATTACTACGGCAGACAAAATAGTCGTGAATATAAGTACGGCTTGACGCTATTTACAACTATTCGTGACGTTTTGTCTGGTATAACAACTGCACCGCTACTCTCATACTCGTTTGTGGTGTTGGGATAACAACCTGACGTAGGTTTTGAAATTATTTCGCTTTTTATCTATTGTGAAAACAGCTCGAAACACCCAACTTTCATAAGTACTACGGCATCTCTAATTTGGGTTACGTTCTGAGAGTGGATATGAAGGCAACCTTGGTTGAGTGGTTATGATCATTGGTTCTGATTACGGAGGCCATGGGTTCAAATCCCGGCGTGCACAAATAAATTTTATTTGATTTATTATTTGTGTCATTTAAGATAATATACGGTATACTTGCGGCAAGTTCCATTAGGAAGTCCTCATTAGTTAGAGGAAGGTGGGGAAAACCTGGATATTCTTGCTGAATACTGACGAATTATAAGCAGGACTGGAAGAAGTTTTGAGTAGGTGACCATTTCGATGGTCCCGAAGAACAATGTCGGATCTGCCAAAATTTAATATGTCCCCAAATGCTCGCGCGTTCCACACTTCTTTTGGACCTGGAATTCGCCCCTTCTGGACAAAGTCCAAGGATATGTGTTGACGCATATTGAGTAGCCAATTCCGACGTCGATGTCT
The DNA here is from genome assembly GCA_917880885.1 of Limnephilus marmoratus. Taxonomy (NCBI): domain Eukaryota; kingdom Metazoa; phylum Arthropoda; class Insecta; order Trichoptera; family Limnephilidae; genus Limnephilus; species Limnephilus marmoratus. Next base: position 19,057,720 of record OU862923.1, read on the forward strand.
TTGCCAAACTTCACCAAGAAACAGCCTTTTTGACTTGTTTACGCCTGCTTATTATTTTTTGCGAGAAAGGGACAACAAACAGCGCATCCATATAATTGTATATATAAAGAAAAGCGTCTGTGGCAAGCAGCGTGGCTTGTGTGCGGTGACCGGACAACTCAGAATGAAACCAACTCAGAAGCACCTCAGAAAGGTCATTAAGAGTGATGATAAAAAAATATTTAAAAATTGGTTAAATAGGTTTAGTTAGGTTAGGGTTACCAGCTATTTTAAAATTATTTTTTCATAGCTTTTAATGACCTTTCTGAGGTGTTTCTGAGTTGACATGGAACCCTTTTGTGCAATTGCGCGTGTAGCCCGGGCAACGCCGGGGACTTCAGCTAATAATATTATATTTGAAAGTTTCTACATTTATTCAAAAAGCTCTCCGGTGTGTTCATTTTTATCATTTAAAATAACTTTTTCAACAATTTTTCCACTAATTCACTGGAATTTTAACACATCCAATAATAAATTATTTAATTTAGATTCGCATATACATATTCTGTGAATCAATTCGTGGACTGTTATCAATAATTTTGAATACGTTTCAAGTTGACACAATTATGGAAGTTGGGAAAGATTGGAATTGTAAGGGCCTGACTTTCCCTTTGTCTTCTGATATTCTTGTTGATAAGAATCATGCTTATGGCCTTGAGGAATCCTGATAGTATTCACTGCACAATTACACGTAAGAGATTCAAACTTACACACACCGAAGGAGTTCCAGATGGTCATAAATTTGTGGTTCACTACAAAAGCTTCATTGATAGACTGATTGCTCCATGATTTATTGCCGCAAATTTCATACATAGGTAAATTGGCCACACACTGTCAAATAAGGATAAGTAAGTTGGGTGGAGGAAGGGAGATGTATATAGTTGCGTCAACACAAAGCATCTTTATGAATACCGATTTCAATAAAGATTTTTTTTTTCAAATATTTACGTTCTATACGACACGTAATAATAATTGCAGAAATGGTACAAAAATGCATACTAAAACATTTGTCCGAGCGAACCAAATCTTTCTTGCCTTGTCAATTTGATTAATTCCTCTATAACCTAAACGGTGTTAATGGTTCTCCCGTACTTTGCAGTGGGTGGCAACGAGCAGAAGATTTTTTTTATGCGTTATAAATCAAAGATTATCTACATATGTATTTACAAATAATTAAAAATACTCGAAACAAAAAATCTGAGAAATATGCCGTTTTCACGGCATTCTTCGTAAACACGTAATTTAAATCTGAAATGATGGAATTATGGATTTCCCTTCCCAGTCGAAACATGTAAATTGAATATTTTCATGTTTTGTCAAAATTTACGATGGTGTTAAAATTGGAGAATAGGTACGTAGTGTAATTTATGGGGTAATTAATAATGTTTAATGTTTCATCCATAATAATGAGACATAAATAATGTCGCTGTTTTATCTTTTAAAAAACTAAAGATTGAGAAACCTACGGAGATAATAATCAATAAATAAGTTCGGTGGCCTACGCTTGCATACGTAGTACTGGTGATTTTTAACACTGAAAATTGGAGGAAAATATGAGACCCTGCCTCTGGTTAATAAATGAAAAATCTATTTGTCCTTGAATATCTAAATGAACCTACCTAAATATTTATCTATGTGTACTTACTTGTAATAAGGGATTAACCAGACACAACCGGAAATATGTCAATTTTAAATCAAATTCTTGGCGCATCGACCTTTTTAAAAAATATGCAAATTAATTGATTTCGATATATTGTTATTTTATCTAGTAAAGTTATGTTTTAAATTTTGAAAAAAATTGTGCATTTTTATTTTAATTAGGTCATACACCTGGTATTTGGGAAACTTGTAAAATAAGTATTATTCAAACATATCAAATCAAAAAAAATGATCGTACAGAAAAATTAATCAATAAATTAAATAAATTTAAAAAATCCGATCACTTGTTTTATGACAAAAATACTTTAGTTTGTCTATTTATTTGCGGTCTTACAAACTAATACAGTTTGGATGTTTTACACACTTATTTTGCTTAGACATTATTGCAAAATTATAAATACTTATTATCAAAAAATACTTACAATAAGGACAATTTTAATAATTTAACCTTCTCACGTTTGAGCATTTTGTTGCTAATTTGAATGTAGGTATACCTACGTTAAAGCAAATGTTGATATACGATACGATACGATAGTACCTCCCTGCCAGGAACACTCCTGTCCCGGTGAGACCGGTACACCGAGGGGCACTGATTTGTTAGGACTTGGAATACGTGCTCTGAGGAGGGGAAGGAGGTTGGAGTTGAATCGACCGGTATACATGGCAACCTAATAAGCCAATATTGGAATTTAGGATTTGCAGAATAAAGGATTGGATTGAGCGTTACGATTTTTTTTCTTTTTTTCCTTTTATTTATGCTTTCCTTCTTCTTGCCTCTTCTCGGCTTTTCTCGCCTCTTCTTACTTCTTCTCGTCTCTTCTGGGATCTTATCGTCTCTTCTTGGCTCTTCTTGGCTCTTCTTGGCTCTTGCTGCTTGTTCTTTTCTCTTCTTGCCCCTTCTTGTCTCTTTTTGCCTCTTCTTGGATCCTCTACCTTTTATTGAATCTTCTCGCCCCTTCTTGGCTCATCTTGAATCTTTTAACCGAATCTTCTTGTCTATTCTTATCTCTACTAGTCTCTTCTTGGCTCTTCTTGACCTATCTTGTCTTGTATGTATTTTATTGTAAACTATCTGGTACCCGGCACGCGTTGCTATGCTATTTCATAAAGAAATTGTTTCTCCCTGCGTGTCCTTTCCCATTCGTCTCGTTCCCCTTCCTCTCCCGTGTCCCCTTCCCCTCTCACGTTCACACTCAGCCTCCTCCACCATCCCTCTCCCCACTCCACTCCCCTCCTTCTCTCGTCCCGCGAACCCCCCTCCCCCTCCAGCTTTCCATACATTCAGTCCCGGCACATTCAGTTTTCAAACAGCTCGCGTGCCACCTATTGTAATTTTTTATTCAAATTTCATAATGTCAGAGCTCACCAGTAGTTTTATAATACAAACCTTGTCCTGACAATAACAAACCACAAAAAAAAGAATTTTCCAATTTGGTGCTGGCTTTTGGAAGTTATGCGCGTACATATAGATTCTATCACTTACGAGTATATTATGTAATATCCCACAGTCAATAAGCAATAAACTCCAAAATACTTCAGAATACAAATATAAAATGTTGAACCTTTGGGTTGGTGGCTGTCTTAATCTGATGTACGATAATGTTAAAAAAGTCACATTACAATTTTTCTTTAACTAACTAACTAACTAACTAACCATCACGCCGTTTCCCCGCAGGGGTAGGCAGAGAGGACGGACCGCCAAACAACTCGGTCTTGGCACACACTCTTTGCCTCACTCACATTCATACATCGTCTCATACATACTCTTCTATTATTCTGACTTTTGACATGGCCCGTCTCAAGTATCTGATTCACTTGATCGTGCCATGTCTTCCTCGGGCGTCCCCGACTTCTTCTACCATTCACATTTGCATCATATATTCTTTTTACACTACTTTCTTCGCTCATTCGCTCTACGTGCCCAAACCATCTGAGGGTCCCTTTCTTAATTTTGCTCATTATACTTACATCAGCCTTACATTCTTTGCGGATATCCACATTTCTAACACGATCATACATGGTTTTACCACACATACGTCTCAGGGATCTCATTTCAACAGCATTCAGTTTACTTTCATCCTTCCTCTGCCAGTTCCATGCCTCACTGCCATACATCAGGGTAGGTACCAGGACTCCATTGTGGACTGCTAGCTTCGCTTTTTTTGACAGTTTTTTATTAGCGCCAACAGCATTCAGTCCTCCATTAATGGAGTTACCGGCATTTACCCTTCTTTCGATATCTCTATCAGCCTTCCCATCTCTCGTAATTTCGTATTTTTTTTAGTATTTTTTTCGTATTTCGTATTTCGTAATCTCGTATTTTTCTTTAATTAATATGTAATTTAACCCCTACTATGACCGGAGCTCCAAGTACCTAAAGTGCTTACTTTTATTTATGTATTCCAATTAAAGGTACCATAATTAACTGTTTCGTTCCCTTATAATGACATCATCACTTAAGTGCGATCTCATCAATCGAAATAATTGGTAATTTTTTGCATTTGGGTTTACCAAAATCCTTTGGGTGGTAATTATTTCCGTAAGAACCTGTTCCAGTGTTACTTTGATTTTAATATCTGATTATTGGCAGGTATTTTATTTGTACTCCCCAGAAGCATAATAGTCACAACTGAAAATATATGTCTCTTCTGATAATTTGAAAACCTCAGCGGCAAAGGGGGAAGAAAATGGCTTTGGAACCAAATTAAAATTAAATTTACGGATTATATTATAGATTATTTTAAGCCACTTGTACTACATACCTACTCATGAACCTCGAAATAATGCATTAAATTTGGTAAAAAAATGTACACTTAAATAAGTGGATAAAGTTATGATGAAATCTTCTATCGCATCCACCTCCCATAGAGATTCCCATGGATTTCTCCTGTGTGACCCTATTCCTCGCAACTCGATACCTTCTGAAATCGAACCTCCCGCCCACCGAACCACGAAGCCGCTCCGTCACTCCATCGTCTCCCATCACCACCCATCATCGACCCTCAATCCGTCACGCCAGGATGAGTGACTCAATAAGCAATAAACTCCAAAATAATTCAGAATACAGAAATAAAATGTTGAACCTTTGGGTTGGTTGCTGTCTTAATCTGATGTACGAGAATGTTAAAAAAGTCACATTACAATTTTTCTTTTCATTTCCACTGCCCAACAATGAAAGTACAGGTAAATCATTTTAAAGATATCCTTGCTCATATAAATTGGAATGCTCGCCAATTTGGAACCGCAGTACAAACTGTACACAGATTGCATAAAACATATTAAAAAAAATTACAAAATAATCTTACCTTCAAATTCAACAATAACTTTAAAGGCACATTTCAAACTTTGCAACAAAGGCAAGCAATAGCTGATTACGCACAGAATTTTAAATAATAACATCGACTGTACCGAACTTCTACTGTACCGTACTCTTCTTCGTGGAGCTAATGTAAAAAATATATATATCTTTCATAGCGGTGGCTTGGTATAATCGCTCATAGTATATAGTCGCTTCTTCCACTCGTTCTTGTGTTCAAGAGCTCGGCTATGGAATGATTTGCCGGCCTCTGTGTTTTCTCCTTTCTACAACATGGGTCTCTTCAAGACCAAAGTTCATTCCACAAAAAGACCCTCCACACAGCATGACATAGGCCCCGAGGGAAATTATTTTACAATCAACAAACATGAAAATGATGAAATAACAATGTAACACTAACATAACTACCTACAATTCGCCTCAGAACAGGAATCCCTAGTGATGACTGTGAATAAACTACTTCACTTTGAGTCATTAATAATATGTTTATTAAATAAAAACTGTAAATTTATTAAGTATATTTTATTTAATTAAAATTAGTATTTTCTCTTCTAAAATTATTATTTTTTTTTTTTTTTTTTTTTTTTTTTTTATTTCGTACAATTTTTGAAAATACACTTTTATGTTTTTTTCTTGATTACCATACTAGGCTAATGCCCGTGTTAAGGTAATCAAACATGATATAAATTATACAATGTGTGAACTAGAACAAAATATAGGTTTGAAATAGAAATTATAAGATATTAGAAACAAGAGAAAGAAAAAAGATAAAAATATTTAAGGTAAAATATAACAAGATATATGTATACGTATGCACATACAAATACATACAAACACACATACATACATATATATATATATATATATACACTTACATACACATATATATACATATACATATATATATATATAATTATAAAAAAGAAAATGTTTGAAAGAAGTTAAAAATAAAATACTATATAAATATACATAAAAAATAAAATACTAAAATATAAACTTATAACTATATAAAATACTAAAATATAACTATATAAAAATATAAAATACTAAGAAGTAAGATTTAAATATGTTAATCTATAATTTTTTTTTTTTTATGAAAGCTAAAAAATTTTCTGGAGGTTTGACAAGGTAGGTAATTAATCACCTAGAAGAGTATATATTTAGGTTAGATTAGATTTCAGTGAAGTCAGGTTAGAAAAAGATGTGAAGTATGATATTTTATTTAGTTAATTTAATTATTTTCTATTCCTTTATAATGGTTAGGAAGTCAGATATTCTTTAAAGAAATCTCGTCCCCTTTCGAATATCCAATTTTGAACACGAATAGTAAAAAGAGGTATGGTAATACTTGATTTTATATCGGTGCTCAATGCATTGTATATTTTGGGGGCAATGAACCAAAATTGTCGGTGAGCGAATGTGGTTCTAGTTTTAGGAACCATGCATCCCAGATTTGATGAAAAGCGGGTTTTGGCTTGATGTTGTGGAGCCACCAGTAGGTTATTTTTCCGTACGTAGGATAGGCTTGTCTTAGTGAATAGTTGGCGAATATCTAAGACCTTAAATTTAGTAAATAGCACATTAGAGGGGTGGGTAGGTTGGCATTTAAATATGATTCTCAGTATTAGTTTTTGAACTGTAATTATTGGATTAATGACGGATTCTGTGCAACCACCCCATCCCAAAATTATAATATAATTCTACTACCTACTTACTAAAATTTGGACTTCACCACATTAATCCGCGAAAAACTGCAATACTTTGAGCCTCCTTGATATTTGCAGGGAGTTCATTGAACATTTTAAAAGCTTTACGATAAATATTATTTTGTGTTCCCGATAAATTTGTTTTAGGAAGCCTATAATCGTTGCAGTTGCTCCTAGGATACCAATTAACTGTACTTTTGAGTGTATTTAACTGTACTACGGTTCAGTAAAGATAATTTTTTCAAACGTGAAATCGTATATTTAACTTCATATTCACGTTTTTTTTCAATATTATGGAACATACCCCCGTGAAGAACGTTTGAAAAAAGAGTTGTCATATAGATAGCGATATTTCATTGGACAAATTATGTAATTAAATTGTAAATTCCCTTAGAGCCTGTACAAGAAAATAACTGACATAATTCATTGCCATATACTACCGTAAAATATTAGTAAGTTTAAAAGATTTTTGCGTTCAAAATAATTTATTTTTAAATGAAGAAAAGTGCAAAACCTTGATTTTCTTCAGAAATAAAAATCCTGTTTTATTCGAATATTCCATCAATAACACAGCTTCAGAAAGAGTCACGGAAATGAGAGATCTTGGAATTATTTTGGATGAAAAACTAAGTTTCGCCAATCATTTCCACCAAATTATGAACAAAGGTATGAAAACACTAGGCTTCACTAGGTGTCAAGAACATCTTAAAACTTTAATTCCATACAAACCATTAAACTATTTTATGTATATCTAGTTAGAAGCCAAATTGAATATAACTCGGTAGTTTGGTCTCAATCTTACAAAATTAATGTTAATAATATTGAGCGAATACAAAAAAAATGTCTGCGTTTTATAAGTTTTAAATTGAATATCCCTCTAGAAGACTTAAAATATAATCTTTTACTAAATATTCTAAAAATACACACACTAGAAGACAGATGTAAAATAAACGACTTAACATTTTTATTAAAAATACTTAACTCTAAATTCGACTGTTGCCTCCTGCAACTCTTATGTTATATTAAATACGAATACCGACAGTAACCACACGACAAAATACACTATTCTACTGCAGCATTCATAAGCGGAACTACATTGCCCACTCTCCGATACAACGATTTTACACTATGGGAAATCAGTACTTAGGTGATGTTGACATATTTAACATCAACTTGGCGGATTTTGTGGATCTCGAAAAAACTTTTTCCAAAACTATTCCTAAACGTATCTGCATTTTTGTAAACCTATCAAATCGCTGTATTTTTGTGACATGTGTACATTTTTAATTAAATTTAATTTTTATTATTTCTTTATCTGTTGAAAAATCATCTGTCATGAATTAATTGTACTACCAAACATGTAAAAGCCCTCTGGGCGTTAAATAAATAAATAATTCCTCATTTGAAATAATATAAAATACATGTCTTATAAATAAGTGTACGCAGTACGTAGGTACTTATAAAATCTTTTGATTTCAGAGCAAATTTTGGGATGGGTTCATTAATTAAGAGAATATTAAAAACATACTCTTTTGGACGCGAGGTCTACAACTTAACATTCCCACTAGAATAAACAAAACACATTGTACCTACATCAAACTCAACCGTAAGCTCGCCGTTGGTTGCTACTGGTCTGGGTAGTGATTCCGTGCCCAGCGACCGTGGTGACACACTGCGCTACCGCCGCGGCCGGCCTACTTGGCTCTAGCTACTCGTAGCTTCCACATACCACCACTCACCGACCACCACCGATAGCAAACGTAAATATCTGTAGAATTGCTTTCATAAAACATGATACCTACTTCATATTAAAAGAAATATAAACTAAAAATGAGCATATTCCTAGTGTGCCTTACATCACCACGAACATGGGTAATATGCATAAAAAAAACGCTTGGAAAACGGAGTCTAGAAACGGTCGATTTTAGCGCAAGAGTGGTTTTTATTTATTTTATGAATAACTTCATAAGAAAGAAAAAAGTCAATCAAGGGAAAGTCACAGGTAATTTTAGCCATACAATTGTATTTTTTAACGTTGATTCTTATCGTTCTTAACGTACGTTCTTACATTTTTATTGAAAAAATAAATTATTTATATTTCATGTGACGTAATAGCAAATTTTATTTTTAATTCTGCTCAAACGAAATGATAGGAAAAGCTTTATTTTATTTAATGCATATTTTTTGGTGTTTGTAATATAAACCAATTCGTAGTAATCGAAAATAGTGGTTTCACGTAAAGCTTCGCTAAGCCAACATCCACCTAATAAACGCTTTGGATACGAATCGTCGCTCCTTGATGAATTATTTGTGAATTATGATAAACTTCATGAACTAGTTTCTGCGTACGATATTCTGTGGTCGTTATCATAAGAATTAGTTGCTACCTATTTTATATTGACAATTAATTAGAAATTCAAAGTTTTCCTTTCTAGTGTCCAAAATACCAATAACCAGAGGGGGTACAGTGAATTACATTTAGAAAAAAAATTAAATGGGTATGTTCACAGAGCTTTAGAAAACGACAACCATTTTCCTAAAATAAGACTTGAAAGTATTTAGTATTTCGTATTTTAAATACATGCAGTATTTTGTAATTTGTGTTTTAATTACAGCAAAGCCTGTATTTTGCCCAGCCCTGGGTGTGTCTCTGTGTAACGATGACCTCCAGAACTGAAATTTGCTTTGATTTTCAAAAATGGAACAGATTGTAGGAATGATTCATGCAAGAGATAAAGCACCGGCAACCGGCGTGGTCTACGGTTATGGCTCTTGACTCGCAATCCAAAGGTCGCAGGATCGAATCCCGGCGTGGGCAAATAAATTTTATTTGATTAATTTGTGTTATCTCACAATTAAATAGTTAAAAATAATATATAATATATTTGCGGCACGTTTCAGAGTGGAACAAGTCTTTCAGTATCGCCCAGGTGTAAGACCATTATTCAGAAGAAACGTTGCTTGAAATAGCTTTAACCGTGTTTGGTGACCAGATCTGAATAGCCAGGTACTTCCACACCTTCCTCTTCCTCATCTCCTTCCCCTCCCCTCTACCTTCAGCGACATTCCCCAATTGGGGATGCCATAGTCTCACTAGATAAAGACGGGAGCAGCTGAGACTCTTGTAAGTATTCACATAAAAAAATTAGAGTGTGTAATTCACACGCGATAGAAGTGAAACTAGAAAGTCGCTAGATGACGCTTTCTTTTGCCTGTTTACTTAAAAGTGGTCTGAAGATTGGATATTGATTTACAAAAACAAAAATGTGTATTTTTTTGGATTTCGTGGGATTCGAACCTCCGTCCGCTGGATTTCTGTGACCGCTAAGATTTGCGACGCACTATACCGCTGCGCTATGGGATGCGCTCGGCGAGGCGCGTATTTACGCATTATATTCCGACAACCCGTAAAAAAACAAAGCGGCCAATGACCGCAGACCTATCGTCGTTTCCGTTTTATATCTCAACCAATGGGAGCCTTGAGCGCAATGTGATGCTTCGCAGGTGCCGCAGTGCATCATTTCCGTTTCATCCGAATTTCAAATTACTCTAACGGGGCTAAGGAAGTTTCAATTCAAAAAGCAGCTACCAAAATTATAATATTATTAATAATTCTCTAGATATTTGAAATGCATATTCTTTTGTTAAAATTTTTGACTGAAGCATTTTTTTTTAAACACACATAGCTCCACAAATCCTACAATTTTTGTCGGCTCTGGTAATAATTATCATTTATATAATTTTAAATCAGATTCATAACCACCGGGTCTCTGTAAATGTAGGGCTGTAGAATGGGTGGTGCATCCAGTAGCGTAGCGAGGGGGGGGGCGGTTAGCCCCGGGTGCCACCCGACAGGGGGGTGACACTCGACCGTGGGAAAAAATTCACGAAGGATATTGGCACCAAAGTATTTTATACACGTAACCAACGCCATCTGTTAAATCAAATCGACACCGCCCGCTGCCCGCTGTCGCTTGGCCAGATATATTATATATTTCAACCAATTTACAAAAAAACCTTGACAAATTATACATTTAAAAACCTTCCTCGTGGATCACTCTATTGGTGAAAACCGCATGAAAATCCGTTGCGTAGTTTAAAAGATCTAAGCGCACGGACAGCGTGAACGACTTCATTTTATACTGTGTAAAAGGTACGCCAGGCGATAAATGTTACAAGTTCGACCCAAAGCTAACAGTAGGTATAGGTCTCTCAAGTTAAGTTGACTTCATCACAGTACTCACACAGATGCAAAACTTTCATACAGAGTGTTTCGTTTTGGGCTTTTAACAAAAAGCAATTAATAATTATTCACAATTGAGAATTCGAATCCAAAGCGTGTTTAAATCGGTAACATAAAACTAATGTTGTTTTACAACATTTTTATAGAAATACTGAAGGTTTAGGAAGAAAAATAAGTTTATTAACTAAATGCGATAATCTTCAGGATTGAATTCAAAGGGGTATTCATAAATAACAACAAGTTTAAAAAAATATTATGTTATTTAAAAAGATTAATTTATTATTATATTCATACTTATATAATATCTTATAAAGTAAGCCGCCACATGCCGCTACACGTTTAATAGGTATAGATTTTGAAAAGTAAACTACTGTTAAACTTGCATTTAAATTCGGTTTTCATTCAAAGTTAAAAATTTTCCATGTAAAACATCTCCATTGCCGCCATTTTTTTACGGATTTGACATTTGTAAAGTTTCGTTTAAAACTCAATACGCATGAATTACTTGGTTTACCTAAACTAAGAACCTAATGTTGAAATGAAGTGTGATTTCCAAAACCTGGGCTTACAAATTTGGCTGCTTATGGGTTATTTATTTTTTATAATTATGTGTTCGCAATCATCAGCAACACTAATTATTTAATTATGTACCAGTCATCATCAGCAACTATCTACACGTATATTATCTAAAATATAACAGATTACTAACACAAATAGGTACTAGTCTGTGATACTCCAGTTGCCTTAGACTTCAAATCATACAAGTCATTTATGCTTAAAAGTTGACCACCGTTTTTTTTTCATTATGAATACGTAAAATAATTAAACATACGGAATAAAATTTCACGATTTGGTCCATTCAGTGATTAGCCACGTTCCGTTTCGTAACAGGACTCCATGATATCGTAATAAATATTAAATTTGCGCACTTTACAAACACTATTTATTATTTCAAATTTATAAATTTGTCATTATTTGTCACTTGCGAAATGTAGGTGCACGTATGTTTAAATCAAATTACGAACCGAATGAATAGAATAGAACATCCTGTAAGTACAGCCTCAAAAGGGTGTCGTTAAACTTACCTCTCCTCTAACTAGTTACAATAAGTGGGCGTAAGCAAGACAGAGAGCCTTATCGGATTTGTGGGCGTCGCTTGACATTCACACAGATAGACCAATACATCAATACTAAGCATTTTTATTGCTTCCAACTTAAAGTGTTTTACCTATACCACGCACTTTATTCAATTGGCACAGAATAACTTTACTTTACTATTTATCAGAAGTGTAGTATACAATATCCGTACTCTCTCCATTGACATGTCAAGGTCTTTACAAGTTTCTTCTATCCAGGGCCGGATCTACGAAATCTAGCGCCCTGTGCAGTAGGTACCGATGGCGCCCCCCCCCCCCTACATTTTTATTTTGATTAAAAATTCGTTTACCCCAATTTTTTTTTTTTTATTTAATTTTTTTTTTACACTAATTTATCAAATAAAATCAAGACATATAAAGGGTGTAACCCTATCTAAAGTTTTCGAATAAATAAGCCACGATCTATGTAATTCTTCTCCATTAGGCAGTTTCTTGTACTCAGTATTAAATTTACGCTTGTTCGTAATAGGAAAATCAAAACCTTTCAATTGTACAGGACCTTCCTGAACTAATAAACTAATGGAATTTTGAGTTTTGAAACAAGTTTTTTTATGTCATTATGCTCTTTAATTCTAAGTTTTAGATTCTGCGAGCCTGAAAGTTTTTTTTAATTATTGTTCTATTCATTGTAATCCACAATCCACAACCTCTAACAACCAATAGAAATTTAGTTATTAATTAAAAAATCTAATATAACCTCAAATTTGTACCTTGCATTTGCATTTCCCCTGTGTTCTGTGTTGAGCGAACAAACACGAACGTATCTATGGTATCAACGGCTCACGAAAGATGCTTACACTGATTATTACTGACTGTAAAATAACAAATCTAATAGAAATTAATTATAGGTACATTTAATGAACTTCAACTGTCAAATCAATGATGAAACTGTTAAACAAGTTGCAACCTTGCAAACCGTGCGATGTTTATGCTAATGAAATTATGAATTTAATGAAGATTTCATAAGAAAATGGTCTTTAAGTCCCTTCTCCTAGAGATTTAAATCGTACAAAAGCATTTTGAAAGGCGCCGTCTGTTTGTTTGTTCTCTTGAATAAAAGTACGGCGCTGTGATTGGTTAATGAATTTGGATCGCACTCATCCGTCGTAAAAGACGGTAAAAGATATATGGAAAAATAGATCTTACGTTTAAACTAAATATATGGAATTTGTAAAAAAATTCTGTAACTGACTATAAATTCGTAAATCGTTGAATTTCGTTGAATTCAAACCAGATGCGTGCGCAGTCTGTATCTTTAGAAAGTGTTGCTAGAGCGTAATAATTATTTCGTACTACGGGTAATTTTTAAACGATTCAGGGAATATTATAACAAATTTTTAATACAATATTTATTTTCTCACGGCGCCCCTTCGGAGTTGGCGCCAGGTTTTTTGCACGTTTTTGAACGTATGGCAGATCCGGCGCTGCTTCTATCTTTCTTCTTGAAGTAGATCACCATGTTGTGCCTGAATCAAAAGTTTTGAGACTATTTTTATATTTTATTGTTGAAACCAATCTTACTCAACTATTGATAAAATGAAAGGGTATTCAAAAAATCAAACGAAGAAAGATGTTGTTGAAATCCAAAACACCAAAACTTTACGACAAAAATCGTTGTAATAACAAGGTGATGGATTAAAAGTGTCCGGCTGGAGATGTCTTGCTTGGGTCTCCGTCAACCAGTCTCTCCCGATCTGGCCCGCCACGCACTATAAGACCTAGCCAAACCTTACCAAGAATCCGGCACCCCTGCTAAGTCACCAAGTAGCAGTGGGGCGACCTACAGCAGGGGTGTTGGTTATGCATTAAATTATACCCATACCACCTCCCAAACTGAAAACGTAGTAGGCATAATAGGACGAATCACCAAACAACTCGGTCTTAGCACACACTCCCTACCACATTAACATTCATACATAGGCTCGTTCATTCTGACTCTTGACATGACTCGCTTCAAGTATTTGTGTACTTTTCTTTGCTTCTTTTTCTAGGGAGTACTCGCCTTCTTCTACGATTGACATTCGCGTCATATGTTCTCCTTACACTCTTCTTTTCGTTCGTGCCTTGTATTATTTGCGAATCTCTACATTTCTAAGTGTACGAACAAAACAAAGCGGGTTTCGGTTATCAGATTAGTCGGCGCATGGGCGGCCGACTGGCGCAGGTGTGCCGACAATAATGTTTGTGTGTCATCGTATCAGCCGAACATAGTGAAGGCAGGTTCAGACTTGTGTCCGCGCGAGGCGGCGCGGCGCGGCGCCGATAAGTTTTACCGGAATGAATTCTTAATTCCTGCTCGCCGGTGACGCGCGCCGGTCAGTGAAACTCAATATTGACATGTGCTTGGTTTTTGCCATGTTTTCGTGGATTTTGGATCCTTTCATGATTTGGTGTCCTCTACGGTCACCTTAATGGTTATTTCAAAAAACCAGACGAAAATATTATTAATTAAAAAAACGGGGTCACACGGGGAAAACTTGAAATCACGAATGTAGTTCTAACTTCAGTTTCGATTTTTTTTATCCTTGAAACATTTTCATTTTAGGGACATGGCAATTCTGGTGAGTGAAGATTATTTTGAAGGGAATCTGATATCAAAATGAGCGACATATTAATTGCCGCAGTTTTCAACAAATCGCCAATCTGGGATAAAAGAACTACATTACATAGCAACAGAAATGTTGTTGACAAGTGCTGGAAAGAAATCATCAGGATAACATTTTGAAATAACTTCAAATATGTCACAAGTGATTTCCTTTCCGGCATGTACATAACATATTATCGTGTTCTTCTGAGGTTTTTATTCAAATTTAAAGATAGGTACCAATTACCAAATATCAACAGTTTTATTCCTTAATTTCAAGAAAGGATCCTCCAAGAGTAAAAAATCATTCAGTCTAAATTTTATTCTTTAATTGCTATTTTTTTAGAATGAAACAAGTTCTTTGTTTAAAAACCAATTATTTTTATTTATATTCGTCGACCGGTTTCGGTTGAACTCAACCTTCTTCAGGACAATAAACTTATAAACTATGCTATGCTAACTTATAAACTTATGCTATTTTTTCATTATCTCCACACAGGAGCCCCTGAGCTAAACAAATCCCTCAGAACCTATGTCATCTTTGGAGATGCTGCGTGGAGAGTCTTTTTAGGGAAAGTACGGAAAGGAAAATTCTGAGAAGGAAAAAGGTATGAGGGGTGTATAGGCATCTGTAGGTCAAGTGTTCAGGAGTGATGAACGTATGAATCCATTCCTGCCACTGCACGAGAATCCAGCTGGAGAGGTCATGTCAGGTCAAAAGGTCACCCTCAACCAGCCTCTTCCGTTCGGACACACCACGCAGAGGTGGGCAAAAGCATCCGCTGCCAAGACCTAGACAAACCTCACCCATCCGGGGTACCATTGCTAAGTTCATCAAACGTAGCAAGCCGCTTGACATGTTTGTTGGTTATCCAATAAATGGTTCCCGGAGCGGTGGTACCCATACCCGCCTCCCAAATTGGTTCCATGCCTTACAAAAATCAGGGTAGGTTCCAGCACTCCATTGTGGGCTGTTTTATTCATCATGGTTTATTTATTTCAATTGATGACAGATTTTGTGAAAACGTGCCAAATTAAATTTATTTACATTTTTGTTTTGAAAAGTTTTAATTTTCGATGTAGGTACATTTGTTACTTTAATTTTAAATTTTTTTGCGACCGGTTTCGACACGTCCGTATCATTAACGAGCAAACTTAAAACGTTAATGATACGGACGTGTCGAAACCGGTCGCAAAAAAATTTAAAATTAAAGTAACAAATGTACATCGAAAATTAAAACTTTTCAAAACAAAAATGTCAAGAAATTGTTACATAGTCGGTGCCTAAGAAATACAATAAATTTATTTACTTACTAGCAGACCCGGCCACGCGTTGCTCTGGCTAATTAAACACAACGCCATCTACTGGATGGTTATCCAACCTTTATAACCACCACCATCTTTGAGTTCATCGCGAAGAGACAGACAGACAGACGCCGCAGAGGACTTTAATTTATTATCCGTCGAGATGGTGCGAAAGATTATAATAATGTGTATGAAATGCTTGAGATAATTAACGTATTTAAGTTGATAAGGATTAATACTGTATCAGTCTAAATAACTTTCCAATTACCGCATTGTACGTGACCATTTTTTGACAGAATGGGTACGTAATAATCTCCGTAAAAGATAGATATCGCGAACAGGCAGACAGGCAGACAGGCAGACGACGCACTATGTGTAAAAACTCATTCTAGCTCCACTTTAATGCCAAAATGGGTTATTTCAAATCGTTTTGAAATTTTCAGAATTGCATTGTTAAATATCCCAGGTAGATAAAACTGCCCGTTATTTTTATTTTTGTGACATGTGGGGTAGGTTTGGGGTCAGGTAAAGTCTATTGTATTCGTGCGGGGGCGCTGCACTACAGTAATCAGTCTGTTTTGAGCGTTCGCGTTGAATGGTTGTGATTAGTTTGTGTGAACATTTATTATTATTCTTTGAAATGGAGACGACAAATCAAGGTATGGATTATTTTTTTTCCTAGTGTTTGATCATTTTTATTTGTTAGATTTGATGTCAGATTTAATTAAAAAAAACTAAGAACAATATTTATTCATTTATATGGTTTCAAAAGATTACATGACCTTAAAGTTAGGTTTAGTGTGTTTCCGCGTAGATAAAATAATGTAATCGTAAGGTTAACTTATCCTCAATATCAATGGGATAAAATTTTTTTGCGTCTTTTTGCGCCTTTTTTGAATTTTTTCATATTTCAGGGAGGCAGCCATCAATTTCCAACCGGACGATTTTCGGTATTTGGTTACGAAATCCAAAGGAAGACCGAACAAACATTATATTACGGCATGTTATTCAACATTTTGGTTTTGTGGATTTAGCTGCTAATAATTTAAAATCACTTAAATATTCAATTAGTAAAGTGACCTGTGCAATTGGGATACGTTGGAAGAAAAGTTGCAGAAATGTTAAAAAAATTCTTAATACCAATTCCGTTTGGCTCGACAGACACATTAATTTGAGTGGAAGTGTTTATGGTTCAATACCTTCTAGTAGTAACTAGAGAACGCTAAAACTTTATATCGATTTGTACCCCTGGTATTATATGCCGGCAAGTGTACACAAGATTTTGGTACACGGGAAGGATGTTATTGCCACTTCTATACTGCCCATTGGACAACTATCAGAAGAAGCACAAGAAGCCAGGAATAAAGACAATAGACGGTTCAGGGAGTTATATACAAGGAAGACTTCCCGGATTGCAACGAATACCGACTTGTAGCATATATTGCTTATCTCAACAGATCCACTCATATCCATTTTGCGGAACTTACCGAATAGAAAAGGTACGAAATTCTTACCGGATGTTTTGGCCTTGCTGTTAACTCCATTCGCTCCTTTGACATCAGCTCCAGAGACTACTTTATCAGAAGAAAGTGATGTATACGAATCTGATTGATGAACTTCTTAAGAAAAATGATTATGGAGTAGAGTTAGTTATTTAAAAAATAACAAAATATTCAAACATTGTATTATTTAGTACAGTATTAAGTGGTGCCTACCTAGGTACTTTTTAATTACATTTTTTTCGTTTAATTACTTCCTCATTTAATTACCTTTAAAAGTATGTAAGATGCAAAGCTGTAAATACCGTGTATTATGCATTTGATAATGGAGTTGAGGGATTAATTATTAATGAGAAGACATCAAAATATTCCACCACTTCTTATTCTTCGTAAAGTTTGAAAATTGATGTCTAAGTATGTATTATTTTTTTAAATACTTTTGAGTTTGATTATCTTCAAAATAACATAAAAAACAAACTAAAAAGTATGATATCTTATTTACAAATGTTAATGAAGTAGACGTACGAATTATTAATGAAGAGACATCAACGCATTCCAACATGTATTAATTCGTACAGAATTTAAATTGAAGCGTCTCTACGTATAATTTTTTTTTTTAATTATATGATTTTTGTAAACTATTCTTTGTTTAATTACCTTCAAAATGACGTATTTTGCAATGCTGTAAGTATGATATCTTGTTTACAAATGATAAAAGAGCTGAATAATGAATAAAGTGGAGCTAGATTCAGAAATTACACATAGTGCGACGCGGAGAACTTTAATTTATAATATGTAGAGATGTAGAGAAGGAAAGATAGTAAGCTATCCGTAAAAGATAGATATATGCCATCGCGGACTTTTTTGTAGATCTATGTATAAAGGAAGAGGAATATCCCGTCATGCATTGTTTTGTTATGTCTCAAAGGGATTAGGCAGTGTTTTCGATGAAAGCTCCCAGGCGGCTTGACTTTTCCCGACGATTCTAAAGATTATCGTTATTTTTCAACCAATTTACACCATAACCTTAACAAAGTATATATCTAAACCTTCCCCACAAATCACTCTATTGGTATTGGTGAAAACCGCTTGAAAATCTGTTCAGTAGTTTTTTTAGTTTATCGCGAACAGACAAGACAGACAGACGACGCGGAGGACATTAATTTATAAAATATAAAGACAATTCTTTAATTCTTACATGTTTATCGTTATTCATAATATTATAATATTCCAGTATAAATTTATTTTGACAAAATGCAACAAAGTTGTTATTCTTAGGTACGCAAATGAATTAAATGATTCTGTGTTCATGTAATTAAAACTTGTGTTTTGCATAATTCCAGCATCTTAACGAGGACATTAATATAAACTGGCAGTTTTATTTTATAATAAAATGGATGTAACAACATCAGATTAATAAAATTAGCAATATTATCTTGACTAATAATTTATTTGAAGCACGATATTTAGTATTAAGGGCCTTTAACCAGCCAGCGACCGAGAATCCAAATTTCGTCGAAAAATTTTCTTACGATCGTACAATGATAAAGATTAATTATTCTCCGTACCAGCATTTTAAAATTCTAACTCAATATCGATTTTATTTCATTCAAAATTTGCTTAATTTATACCTAATCCAAAAATGCTGAAAAGCATGATGATAAAACTATTAAAATTATTTTTATTTCTTTTTCCAATATTTTTTTACCATACGTATTGATAATTTTTCAATAATGTCTAAGCAAAAAAACAATGTAAAAAAAATCTTAAATATATTAGTTTGTAAGACCAAAAATAAATAGACAAACTGAAGTATTTTCATCACAAAACACGTGAGCGGATCTTCTTTTAAATGATTTTATTTAAACTAAAATTAAAATTCTGAAGTATGGCTTTCCCAGAAAATTTATTGATTTATTTTACTGCATGATTTGAAATATATGTTGTATAATACAAAGTTTTGTTTAAAAATTTAACAAATCTGCCAACGACCTATAACCTTATTGCATTAAAAATAATTTTTAAATATCTCAAAATTTAAAACATAGCTTTATTTTTATTTATTTATTTTTTTTTTTTTTTTTTTTTTTTTTTTTTTTTTATTTTTTTTTTTTTTTACAGTGAATACCGCACAAGAATCTCAACTGCTCCCGTCTGGAGCCAGTGAGACTATGGCATCCCCAAATGGGGTATGTTGTGAGGCTGAAGGTAGTGGGGAGGGGAAGGAGGTGGGGAAGAGGAAGGTTGGGAAGTACCTGGCTATTCAGATCTGGTCACTAAACACGGCTAAAGCCATTTTCAAGCAACCTTTCAATTCTGAATGGTGGTCTTACACCAGGGCGATACTAATAGTATCTTCCACTCTGGAACATGCCGCAAATATACTATATATTATTTTAAATGAATTAATTGTGAAATAACACAAATTAATCAAATAAAATTTATTTGCGCATGCCGGGTTCGAACCCGCGACCTCCGG
Source organism: Limnephilus marmoratus (assembly GCA_917880885.1). Lineage (NCBI taxonomy): Eukaryota > Metazoa > Arthropoda > Insecta > Trichoptera > Limnephilidae > Limnephilus > Limnephilus marmoratus. The sequence goes on from OU862923.1 coordinate 19,077,707, forward strand.
AATGTGAGTCAAGAGTCTTAGCCACTGGACTACGGAGGCCGTCATTTATTATTTACAATCTTTCGAAATCAATTTATAATTTTTTGTGGGAAAGAATACGCTAGAAATTTGATTTTACAATGACATATTTCCTGTTTTCTGTGGTTATTCCCTCTTAAGAAACTTGTGAACACAAAACGTCATTAGAATAAAATGAAATTATTTTAAAAATGCTTACCTAAATGGGTACCTTGTTTATTGTTCGATAGATATTTTTTAATAAAAATTTTAGTATAAAATTTAAATTCTATAATTAAAATTAATTTGACTTTAATTTTGTTTGTTAGTATAATGTGATTTGTTTATTATTAATAATGTTATTCCATACCTCATAAAATCATTAATTTACTGTTACCTGCTCATTTCAACGCGCCTTCCAATTATTCCTTGCAGCATCAAGATATCAATTACATCACAATTATATGCAGGGAATGTAACTTCTTTTTGTAAAGCTTACCAAAGTGTTTTTAGAAATCAGTGTTTCTCAGAAATATCTGACAGATTTACGAGAATAATAATTCTAGTGGTCATGTGTACCTTCCCAGATGAATCTCGCGTCCATTCAACACGGACGCATCAAAAGTTACGGGTACGCTGAGATACTATTAACTGATACGGCCGCTTCGCCGAAAAGCCGTCACTTACGATACGGCCAGTAGTTTTCCTTAGATTTAAATTTGTATTGTGTTACTGTAAAGGCAGTCTTTCATTATTGAAAAAGTGTTTGCTTTTTTTTAAGAATTAATATAATTTAAAAACTGTGGTTAAAAGCATTTGTTTTCATTTACTTAAAATCTACTTTATCTTTTTTTAAGATCTGTTAGCTATTTCTTTTGTCTTGAAAAAAACTCTCTGGAATGCCTTCGAAAGGCAAAATAACTTAACAATTTTCTTATTTATTTATTTTAAAAATATAAATGTTTTTTTTATGATTTTGTCGTAAGGTATGGACGGTTCATTTTGGTTATCTTTTGTGTATAGATATTGGTCGTTTTAATTGCTCGAAGTTGAACGTGGCCTGCTAACATTAAGCAATGTTAAAAGTTATAATTGTTGATTGTTATAATTCCAGCGTGGGATTGTCGGGTGCACTGTATAAAACATACCATATTTAAAAAAAAAATACCATGAAAAATTAGGTTTGGTAAATAAAAGTGAACGTAAGTAATTGTTAGTGTATTTTGAAAATACGCCAAAAACGTGATCGCTTTAGAAACTTTACAGGTGTCGAAATTTTTAATACAAATATTCCCTGGTTACGAATAACCTGACAATATTTGAAAATCTCCTACTACCACCAAAGTAAGCGGAAAATGATTTGGTTGTGATGGCGGACTTAGCCAGCCGAGGGAATGAACATGCAACGCCTGGACGGGATCCAAACGCGATGCCAACTCGGCCGGTCTTGAAGGAATTAGGATTAGGGTCGCGGGTTTAAAACCGGGCGTAGGCAAATAAAATTAATTTGTGTTACTTCACCATTTGTTCATTTAAAATAATATACAGTATATTTACTGCATATTCCAGAGTGGAAGATACTCTCAGTATTGTCTATGTGTAAAACCACCATTGAGAATTGAACCGTTGCTTTAAATGGCTTTGGCCGTGTTTAGTGACTAAATTCACTACCTTCAGCCTCAAAACTTCAGCCTCACTGGACTCCAGACGGTAGCAGTTGGGACTTGGGGTTTAATGCGCTGTACTGTAGTCAGTGTATGACGTACATTAATCCAAATATTCGATTATTATCGCAGTACAAATTTTCAAGGCATTGCAGCTAATCCAAGATACGGCCATTCCCGTTCCAGACACGTTGACGTAACATGCTTCGGCCGTAACCCAGTGCTCCCCGGTTCACGTAAAGACGGCCGTACCTTTATGAATATAATTAATCTGTACGGAATATAGCGGCATTCCTGAGATTCGTGTCCAGTGAGTTATTGCAGCAATTTTTCGTGGCCCGACAGACGAGTTGGCTGTCTTCTGCCGATGGCTTTAACTTTACTTACAAGTAAGCTGACTGCATGTTAGCTATAAGGTGTAAGCTGTTAGCTCTTTACTGTAAGCAGTAAGATCGCCACCTATGTTTTCTACATGGGTGTTTGTATATATTGCTACTATGTGGGTGGCTTAAAAGAAACTATTGTAGGTAATGCTATATTTTTTGTCAAAGTCGTCTTCTCTGTTGATGGAAACTGTAAGACTGTCCAACAAGTTGAGTCGACAACTATACAGTTAGGGTGTTATATGATGTACCTACTTGACTTACTTTAACCAATAACTCCTGACATTATTTGTAGTAAAAATATAAATGAAATTTTTGTCCCCGCTGACAATTTTGTTGTTCTTTTTTTTTAAGTAAAAACTTCTTTGACACCGTTGTGACTTGAACTCGATGAAACGAAAAACAGCGACACTAAAAAGAGACAAACACATACATCTATAGGATTTAGCCTGCGAGAAAATGAGATAGACTAATCAGTCTCCTCTTTGTGCGGTGCTTCGTAGCCTCTCCACTCTTGTCTACTTTAGTTTTCTGAAGGTTTCACTTCTACCGCGTGTGAACTGCACTCTCTGATTTTTTGAAACTTAAAACATTAAGAAACAGTAGATATTGAACACTTAGGGTCAGGTTGGGAGGTTGGGCGGTTACTCGGTTGAGAAAAAAAAACGATTTTAAAGAACAAAAAATTGAAAAAAAATCATCAAAATAGTCTCCCGAAACCAAAATTTCATCTACATTTTTTACTCCCAAACAATGGCAGAAAATAATAAATTTTCTGTGAAATAAATCACACATGGACAAAAATAACTATTCACATACGACTATAACATACTTTATAACCCGTATAAAATAAATGAAAATAATAGAATCCTGTCAAATTAAACTCCATAAATGGATCAGACAGAATTAATTTGTGTTACTACTTTACTTCGTCTCCTCCAATATTTATATGGTAACTGTCTTTAAAAGATTTATCCACCTTTCCAATCACCTTTCTGTTTTAATTCTATTCAAATTATTATGTATTTTACCTCAAATATTCTTATAACTACGATATTCATTTATATACCTCTACGCCTGTCTCGACACAGGTATATTCTAGTGAGAAGGCATCAAAAAAACACAATGTTAATATACTTTTCATAGATAAATAAATAAAAATAAATATTATTCTGAAGTATTTACTTTTACAAACATGAGGAAGGTCACTGTCGAATTGAAATTTCAACTACATATCCCAATCCTCTTTTCCCACCCCATGAAGCATATTTCATTCAAAATCTAGGGACATTTCCATCTGATTTTTAAAAAACATGGGGACATAAAACTTTCCTCGACAGGTACCACAAATGCGTCTGAAAAGTTAAAACGCAAAACTTAAAGGCTCAATAACCAAAAGCTCAAAGCTCAAGGCTCAAAGCTGAAAGCACAAAGATCGAAGCTCAAAGCTCAAAACTCAAATCTAAAAGCTCAAAGCTCACAGTTCATAGCTTGGATAAATAAGTAAATAAAAAGTGGTAAAATGAGGCGTATGTGAAGAAACATGAGGCGTATGTGAAGGAATGAGCGAGCACTGGACGTTTTTGAAAGAAAAATTTTAAGGCGCATCTTCGGACCGGTTCTAGAAAATGGATTTTGATGCAGACGATATAACAATGAGCTCTATACTTGTTTAAGGAGCTAAACGTCGCAAAATTTATAAAACTTGGGTCATGTGGAGAGAATGACCAAGCATCAAGCACCAAAGTCCCTGCTGAACTCAAGACTAATAGGGCGAAAGAGCCTTGGAATACCAAGACTAAAATGGAGCGACAACGTCCTCAAAGACATATCTATCTTGGAGCTTCTAAAATGAAGAGTGCTGGAACAAAACCGAGATGAGTGGAGGAAGACTCTTGAGGAGACCAAGACCAACCAGGGGTTGTAGAGCCAATAATGGTGATGATGATGTGAAGAGACAAGAAAGGGATATTATAAAAATCGTGTGATGTGAAAGTGATTGGTAGAAGAAGTCAGGCACGCCCGAGTAAGACATGGCACGATCAAGTGAATCGAATACTTTAAAAACTAAACTTTTTCTATAATTTTCAACAATTTTATTACTAAGCGAGCAACGCTGGGTTAACATGAGCAGTCATATTATAAAGAAAGCTATTGATAAAAAAATATATTTAATTGGAAGTTTTTAAATGTGTATCCACTAATTGACCCAATTCGAAGTGAGTGCTAGTCATTAGTAAACATTTATTTTCTGATGGATTACCTGCCTTGTAGATGCTACAGGGAGCAAATGATATCCGGTAACGAGTTTATATTTGTGAAAGTTGGGGAAACTATAAGTAAACTGGAACTGTTTCCTTAGCCGCTTGTTTCATGTGATCAGTACCGGATCCACCGTAGGTGCAGACTGCCGACGAAACGTGTTGCGCAGGGTGAGAAAAATTAAGTTAGTAATGTGACCACGGATGTCTGAATAATTCTCACAGCCACTCAGAATTTGATCGCTCTTTTAATGATAACGTTTTGGGAGTAAAACTTCTTTAGCACCGTTATGATTTGAAACTCAATGAAACGGAAACGAGTGACACTAAAAAGAGGTAAATACTTACATCTATAGGATTTAGCCTGCGAGTGAATGAGAATGAAAGCTTACCTACGTACAGTAGGTACCCACGAAGCGTCGCGCTCTGTCAAGCTGTCAAGCTCACTTTTCAAGGTTCCTATTGGTTGAGATTGTGTGAGTGCAGGTTTCACTTCTACCGCATGTGAACTGCACACGATTTTTTTATTGATGCAATAACATTATAATTTTTCAAACATTATTCGATAGTAATTTTATTATTATTATTGAAGTAAAACTTCTTTACGCACCTTGACTTGGGGAGTAAGCTGGTGAATGCGTGACGAGAGCTTTACAAAAAATGTGATTGGGCGAGGCGAACGGAAGTTGAGAGGGAGATATAAGTTAGTGAAGTTTTACTTCAATCGTGTGGTCTAAAACACACTCGTTTTTTTTATTTATTAACGTCCTGGAGAGCTTTGTCATGAAAATTTTACAGTTAATAACAATTACAAAAAATAACACAATGTGTATCTACGTAAAATAAGGTCTCTGCGGTCGCGAGGAACGACTTTACGCGCAATCTGGCAACACTGGCGTATAGCCAGGCTCCCTTACACAAAATGCCCACCACGCTCCACTCTATGTGACGCTTTATAGTATCGGCGACATCGGCGTGGCAGCCGTTCGCGATGGCGGGTGCGGCGAGCGGAAGTTCCATCGCGAACGGCTGCCACGCTGAGACTAAGCATCACAGAGAGTACAGCGTGGTGGGCATTTGGCGCGGGGGGCCAGGTTGCATTACACGCCAGTGTTGCCGGATCGCACGTAAAATTATTCCTCGTGACCTCAGCACCTTGGAGACCTTTTTACGGACAGCCCTCGTATATACTAAAATTTAGTGCAAATTAGAAAAATATTAATACGATGATAAAAATTATTAAAATAATATAAGAAATATATATTTATATTTCTCCTAATATATATATATATATTTCATTTGCAAAATACCTATTATTTTTCTTTGTTAAAAAAATACATAGTAGATATTTGTATATTATTTAATCGTAGTGTAATTTGTAAATTTCATACTTATGTAAAAGCCCCGAAAAGGGGCATAACTGAATAAATAAATAAATAAAAATTAAGTAAAAGAAAGTGTACATAGAAAAGCAAGTGTGTGCGCTTATGCTAACAATAATAATTTTGTGTCTTACAAACCAATAAAACAGAATAAATAAGAATTTAATTTACTCACAAGGTACACAATATTGTAGCAGAGCTTAAAAATAATGATAAAAGTTCTACCGATGTAAAACCAACACAATTAAGCAAAAAATAATTTAAATATTAAGATCTGACATAAAACAAAGATTAATGAATGAAAGCAAGAATGTAGGTGGTATACGCGTAGAACTATTAGTGTGTGTTACAACAAATAAAACTAAAAACAAGGATATGATTTACTCGTAGGGTTTATTTACAATATTAAATCAGAAGATTTTATAAAAAGAACAAAAATAATGAATAATAATAGTCAATCATTACATAGTATAAAATGAAGTCGCTCAAAATGTATGTGCGCGTAGATCTTTTAAACTACGCAACGGATTTTCATGCGGTTTTCACCAATAGATAGATTGATTCAAGAGGAAGGTTTATATGTCTTATTATAGTAGAAAAAAGTCGAGAAATTCAGATATTCAATTCAGGCAGTGGGCAGCGGGCAGCTGGCAAGCGGGTGGTGTGGATTTTATGAAGGTTGGGTAATGGCTTTGTGTTTCGTTAGCCACAGCAACGTGGGGCCGGGTCTTCTAGTTTTTAATAATAGTCAGTACTTTTAGTAGAAAATTGAAGGCTGTTTTCCTACAAAGTACAATTACTTAGACATTACTTGGTTTATAATTTTAACTACCTTTCTTTTTTTAAATTTCTGTATGACATTATTTTTGGTCTTACCATCAAAATTTTTCCAAAAACAATTTGTAAACTTTTATAAGGATATTGCTCATTTTTTTCATCTCTCTATTTGTAAAATAATATTCTTATGTATTCGAAGAACATATGAAGCACTTGTCCGCAGCATCCTGGAATACAGCTCCATTATTTGGGCACCCTCTGAACAAAACCATATCCTAGAAATAGAAAAAGTACAAAAAAGGTTTATGCGTTACCTATATATGAGGGAATATACATACTACCCATTCCTGTATCCATCGTTGTTCTTAACAGGAATGCTCGATCTTAATACCTTAGAAGCCCGCCGTAAAATTTTTGGGGGAAACATTTTTTTAAGCTGATCTCCGGTACTGTTCTGAATCCACCTATGTTGAAGGAAATTAACCTATATTTCCCTAACGCGTATACTCGTGGGAGATCCCACACACTTTTTTATGCTCCGAAAGCGAGAACTTCTTCCTTTCAGAATGCCCCATTAAATAGAGCAATTCAACTGCTTAACGATTCTGCATTGAGCATTGACATCTTCAATGTTACCAATAGAGAGTTCAGTAACTATCTTTTGACATATGTCTCAACATAGAGAAACTGCCCCCTTGGCCTTTTTTTCTCTTATATTTTGTAATCTTCTCCGTAATTATTTGGTGTATAACTATTTTATGGAGAACCTGAAAAAAATAAATAAATAAATACATACGTCTTTTCCGTATTTAAAGGTAAAAATATTTGTATATGTTTTTATCTGCTGTTAATGTTAATTCGTGAGAAATAGCTTGGATGCAGGTGAATTCTCTATTAATTGTTTTGTATATTCTTGTCAATTGACATCTGTATCTGTATTTTCTCCTTGATAAAAAAATAAAATAAAAATAAAAAAATTATTATCAGATAGAATCTAATCGACGAAAAAACTTTCAGGACTTTAAAATGCCACTTCGGCTATTCATACCGTCTGAGAAAGCCAGTCCGATCCGGGCCTGCTAACGTCAGGTGATCTAGCAGCTGACACCCGCAATACAGATCCAGTCACTAATCTGCAATACTTAGGCTTACGGGTGTCAATTCTGAATAGTGGTTAGACGACACTCAAACCGGTAGTTTCTGGAGCTTTACGATAATTGTCTAAACAGCTATGGAATACACTTACAACTGGGTTAAACTTTCTCCTTCATGAATAGTAATATCTGGGTAATCATTTTCTATAGCACCTTAGTCAGTTTCAAACTTATGAAACGGTAGCTTCAGTTAATTGGGTTAATAAGAAAAGAAGAACTTACTCTATTATTTGTAAAATACACAATATTTATGAGAAATGCTAGTCAGTTTACCAACAGATATCGAGAAATCAATTTGGGAGGCGGTAAGGGTACCGCCGCCCCGGGAACCATTTATTGGATAACCAACACCTCTGCCATAGGTCACCCCAAGTGGTTCGCTACGTTTGGTGACTTAGCAGGGGTGCCCGGGTTCATGCGGGTGAGGTTTGTCCAGGTCTTGGCGGCCGATGTGTCTGCTCACCTGCTGCGTGATGGATAGGATCGAGAGAGCTGGTTGAGGGAGGACTTTTATCCTCTCCAGGCCAGAATCTCTCGATTCATCGCCTTTCACTACAGTTGGAGGGATGGATTCATACGTCCGTCACTCCTGGACTCACTGACCCCCAGTTTCTTACCCATCCCTCGTACCTTTTTCCTTCCCAGAACTTCCTCTCTTTCCTTTCCTTAAAACAACTCTCCACACAGCTTCTCCTAAGATGACATAGGCTCTGAGGGAAATTATTTTCCTCAGAGCCTCCTGTGTGGAGCTAATGTAAAAAAAAATCAAATTAACAAAATTAAATATAATAATGTAATGATTAGTGCTTGGGCAGTCCATTCAGGGTGTTCCAAAAGCCAACGTTATCTCTCTAATCTCTGTATCTTCAACAATCTTAACATCCAATCAATTAAACAACTCTGTTCTAAAACTACACTCCTTTACATTCACAAACACAAAACACAAGAAATAATATAACAAACAACAAGTGTTTTAGAAACACTAAATACAACTCAGGCGCAAAAACATACCCAACGAGTAATTACAACATTTGGGCAAAAAAACTTCTCATACTTGTACTTAACTCTATAATAAAATCCCACTCTCATTCCAAAACCAAAGCAAAATCAAAAAAAAACCTGGATACGTAACACAGGGAGAAGGAAATAGAAAATATACTGTTACCTAAATTTGGTGGCAGTATATTTGGTTATGTATTTAATACACGCTGAAACCGAAACCACTCAACTGCCCAAAAAACACTATTTAATAAAATTATAATTATTCCGAAAAAACACTATCTAATATATTTATAACTATTTTTAATAAAATTAAATATGTAAATAAAATCCTCAGCATGGGAGATCCCAGTGAGCATATCATTATATCATTTGTTAATAAAAATATATTATACTGTATATATAACGCATTAGCGAAATCAATTATAGGATACGGAGTAAATAGTTGCGGATTAAAGTACAAAACGTTCTTAAATAAAACAGAACAATTACAAATCCGTTTCCTCAAATTGATATCAGGCAAAAAACAAGTTCAATTATGTGGGGGCGATTATAAAAAAAATTTATCCTTGTGTAATGTGCACATATACCTAAGGGTAGATTACCAATGAATTCTGGAACACAGAATTCAAAAAACCTATAAATCACAACTACCCCTACTAGACATAGAGAAGCACAAATGTTTATTATCTCAAAATGTACCTATACGGTGATAGAACAAAAAGACATAAAATTCCGGAAATATTTAACGCATTACCTGAAAACATTAAAAATGAGACATCTTATTCAAACATCAAAACAAAAGTTAGATCATTCTACCTCCATAGTACATGAAAACAAATAATATTGTGGACAAATGCCTAGATCTGTGAAAAACAAATAATATTGTGAACGAATACCTAGACCTTTTAACCATTGTTAAAAATAAAACGATTACTGTCGTACATTATGATCATAAACATTATAAAAAGTATTAAGTGTTATACTAAAGTAATTATTATGTTTTACGCACCAAAATATCAAGCATTTAATTATATTTTTGTAAGCAAATAAATAGGAAAAATGAGAGATTTCTTACAATCAGACTGATTGATCAGTTTTGTAAGATTTTAGTAAGATAGAATATTGTACAATTAAAAAACTGAATAAACAAATTTTAAAAAAATAAATTAATCAATTAGTTAAAAAAAAACAAGATAATAAAAAAAATATTATTATTATTGTCCCTTGAAGGGATAATAAGCCAACTCATGACGAACCAGGATATTTTAATATAACTTTAGCAAAATGTCCTTACTTTTTAAGATACTCATTATTAATTTCGTGAAAATTGACACCTCAGACCAATTTTTTAAGTCCTACAGTTATAAAATTCTGTGTTCTAAGATTTTTATTTTTATTACGCAACTCTGAATAGCTATGCTATTGATCACAGTCCAAAATAAACCTGAATAAAACGTTTTTACCCTTATCATGAGACTTTTTTATTTCGTTAATTTCGACCCCTCACACTGTTAAAAAGTTATGAAAAAAGGATATTTGATATAGTTCTTGAAATGGTAATATTTTCTATGTTACTCTTGAAAAAAAGATATTGTTGTATTAGTGCAAAGCAAAGGGGAAAAGGAAGGTTTTTTGTTTTGTTTTACGTTAGCTCCACACAGGAGGCCCCGAGGAAAATAATTTCCCTCAGGGGCTATGGGGCCGTTCAAGTATTACGTAACGCACTTGGTGGGGGGGGGGCTTGTGAAACGTTTCTGTGTGTTACGAGGGGGGGGGGGGTCGAACAACGCGTTACGTAACATGTTTGTCTTTATTTAGATAAAAAAAACAAGGGAATTAAAATCTTCCAAGTTGGCAACCCTTTTCGTTCTCGAAATCTCTTATTTTATTTATTACCGCAAACGCGATTAAAACAAGAAATAAGGTATTTAAGCGACTTTCCAGTACTTTGCGCAACTTAATTGTGACTTTCAGGTAAAAATTGTCACTTGGGCGTTACGTAACGTTTAGGGGGGGGGGGGAGGGTCCGGAAAAACGTTACGGCGGGTTACATGGGGGAGAGGGGGGTCAAAAATCTTCAAAAATTGCGTTACGTAATACTTGAACGCCCCCTATGACATCTTTGGGGATGCTGTGTGGACGGGTTTTTTAGGAAAATAAGAAGAGGAAGTTCTGGAAAGGAAAAGGGTATTAGGGGTGGATAGGAATCTGAGAGTCAATGTATGAGTGACGGACGTACGAATCTATCCCTCCCACTGCGGTGCAAGGCGATATTCCGAGAGATTAAGACTGGAGAAGTCAAGGGGACTCCCTCAACCATTCTCTCCCGATTCGGCCTGCCATGCAGCTGATAAATCACCAAACGTAGCGAACCACTTAGGGTGACCTATGGCAGAGGTGTTAGTTATCCAATAAATGATTCCCGGGACGGTGGTACCCATACCCGCCTACCAAATTGAATTGTTAATACAAAACTTTTCAAATCTGGCTTTCACAGCCTATACAAACTCAATAAAATATTTGATTCTCAATGGTGGCATCCCACGAGGGCGGTTCTGAAAATATTGATCAATTTGGAATGACGCGCAATTAAATCAAAGTAATATCAAATGATTAAAAAAAACATGTGTGCAGTTCACACAGTAAAATTAAAACCTTCAGAAAACTAAAATGGACAAGAGTGGGAAGGCTACGAAGCACCGCACAAAGAGGAGACCGATTATTCTATCTCTCTCTCGCAGGCTTAATCCTTAAAATTAAAACCTCAGAAAACAAGCGAAATATACAAAACATTAGAAGTCATGTCAATAAAACAACTTTATGCCAAATCTGCTCTGCTATACTTTCTCCAAAACAAACTCCATATTCCAATATTAACAAATATAACCCTGAACATACCCATAACACACACCACTCACGGACAAAGACATTTTCAGTATTATGCAACCAAACTTTTTAATTATATGCCCATTACTCTGAAACAACTCCTAACTGCAAATACATCTACCAACATTCACAAAAAACATATCACAGCCTGGATCAAAAATCAAGATATTCACTTTATACATATAAGACGACCTCCGTAGTCCAGTGGCTAAGACTCTTGACTCACATTCCGGAGGTCGCGGGTTCGAACCCGGCATGCGCAAATAAATTTTATTTTATTAATTTGTGTTATTTCACAATTAATTCATTTAAAATAATATATAGTATATTTGCGGCATGTTCCAGAGTGGAAGATACTATCAGTATCGCCCTGGTGTAAGACCACCATTCAGAATTGAAACGTTGCTTGAAAATGGCTTTAGCCGTGTTTAGTGACCAGATCTGAATAGCCAGGTACTTCCCAACCTTCCTCTTCCCCACCTCCTTCCCCTCCCCGCTACCTTCAGCCTCACAGCATACCCCAATTGGGGATGCCATAGTCTCACTGGCTCCAGACGGGAGCAGTTGAGATTCTTGTGCGGTGTTCACTGTAAAAAAAAAAAAAAATACTTTAATCCCTAACCAAACTATAAAATAAATAAACATGTCTTTCAAGAATTTATCAACTATTCATATGTACATATATATACCTTAGGGGCCGTTCAAGTATTACGTAACGCACTTGGGGGGGGGGAGGGGGGGGTCTGGTGAAACGTTACGGCGCGTTACGGGGGGGGGGGGTTCGAAGGACGCGTTACGTAACATGTTTTTTTAAATTTAAATAAAAAAACTAAGGAATTGAAATCTTCCAAGTTGGTAAGCCTTTTAGTTTATGTTGTACGGGGAATTCCTCGACTGTATTGTGCGTCATTTTTATTCTATTTTCGTTGTCAGTATTCGTTAGTGTTTTAAACACGAAATACGCATAAACACAATTTGCTGTAGTCAGTGTTGTTAATGTGAGTTTTTAGGAATTACAATGTCCTCCAAACCGGGAGATTTACATCATCAGCTGTTATTGGCCTATAAAGGCTCTCATGCTGACTTGCCAGCGCAGCGCAACCAAAAAATGCCAACCAAATTTGGAAGACAGCAAAAGAAAAATTAAAAAAATGAAAAATTTATGCAACATATGAATGATGTTATACGAGAGTTTTTAGTAAGAACCAGTGGCTTAGCTAGCATGGGTGGCACCCGGGGCGGAAAACGTGGTGTCACGTCACCCCCCCCCCCCCCCCCCCCCATTAAAGTTTACTTTGAGAAATTTAAAACGCAAATTTCGACCTCCTTAAATATAAAAACATTACTAGCTAGTCAAATGTATAAACAAAACAAGAAAAAATTTTGGGAATCCCGACCGACCGAGCCATAGAGCTATAAATAACAGAGTTCCGAGTAGAGTCTTCAATTCTAATATGCTGCAAAATTCTGAAGAAAATCATTTGCTGGCCTTAAAGAATCATTTTAACAACCCATATTAAAGTGAAAACCAATTTTGTGTTCTGAGGGTAACGATAAAATTTCAATTGTGAGTTAGTAAAGGTGAGAGTCCCCAGCTTTAATTTTTAATGCATGCAGTACACGAAAATGGTTTAACTCCGATCTTTGTAGCACATATTCTTCAACTTTCAAATCTTGCACCTGGAACTCGAAAATGGTTTCCTTTGAAATTTCATTTGTAACTCTGTTCATCTGCGGACCCATTTCGAAGGAAACCATTCCCGAGTTCTTATTGCAAGATATTCTCCGAGTTGCAAGGTATGAAAGTTTCAGACAAAGTGCTGCAAATATCTGAGGAAAACGATTTTCATGCTATGGGTGTAGTTTTAATTAAAACGAGTTACCGAATACAGATTCAATCTTAAAACCAGTGTTGAGATGTGCTTAAAATTTGAGTTGCACACCGTACGCTCCAAAATTCGAAAGAAAACCATTTGCTTGTTCCGTGTGTAACTTTTATTCGAGCTTTTGGATTCTCACACAGACTGACTCTTAACTTAAATCTGGAAAAATGTGAGATCAGTATAGGCCGGATCAACGAATGAATACACCGTTAAGACGCCATACTCACGTAACGTCGCTAATCAAAAAAAAATTTATTTTTCAAAATTAGGACTAAAACAAAAATCTGAATTAAGGATTACTAGTTTATCGATTATATATGTAATTAAATTATTAAAAATATACAGTATCTTTATTTTCAGTAACTCAAACTGGATTTTGGATCATACCCAAGCTAATATTGGATAAAATAATTAAGGTATTATGATTTAAAGCGCTAGTATAATGCAAAGGTGACCTCTTATCCAAAGAATCGACATCTGATCGAAATCTGAGGGTGCTCTTACATTTGGTAGGCGAATTACCTTAGCTTGCGAAACTACCCCATTGTATAATCGTTTGGTGTAAATACTATCGGCAGTTGACTTGGTAATCGGTGTAAATAGCGCTGCGTCAACGAATTCAAAACGCATATTTCGAATTCATAAAAAACGTTTTCTGAAAATCTCCAAATTACTTATTATTCCTTGTATTTATTCATGAACACAAAACAATATAATACAGAAAAAACATACAGATAATCGATCATTTTTCTTCAATCAGTTATCGATCGATTATAATTGCATTCAAGTTTTGCGTCTATTAGAAAAGTGAACTATCAAATCCACTTACATTTTTTTTTTTAATGATCTTTCAGCACTAATAAAAACGCTAATAGAATAACAACTTTTTCACTAATTCAAGCCAGTTAATAGATAACAATTCACTCCACGAGTTTACGTTTACAATAAAAATAACATTACGAAAATATAATGGCACAAGGAATAATTCAGGGAAATCACCGACTCAGCAACACTTCGAGCTAGGAAAGAAATTTTTTTTTTTTTTTTCTGGAATCCCCGACCAAACGTGCCATAGTGCTAAATAACTGTCAGTGTTCAAGCGTAAAATATTTTTTGTGGCAATTTTGCAATTCCGTAAGTTTTTTCTCCACGTCCGAGTGTCACCCCCCCTCGGGTGGCACCGGGGGCGGTCCGCCCCCCACCGCCCCCCCCCCCCCCTCGCTACGCTACTGGTAAGAACAACGCTTTTTAGTTATTACACACAGGTTATTTTACTGCTAAAATATAATAATATTACCTAGAGCTAGGTTTGCATAGTTACACTCAGAACATGAAAAAGGTTTTCTTCACTTTGAATCGTTCTGTGGATTTTTTAATCTCCTTTTCGAGAACTTGAAAAACCACGCTGGGACAAAAAAACAGTTTTGTTTGCTGAAGGTAAACATATGATTTTTCGTGCCTCTTTGTAGAACACGAATAGTTGCAGTAGAAACATGTGAGTGGTTTTGTAGCACTGTGAGTCAGCAAATGATTTCTAAGAAGTTCCTTTGTACAACATGAATAATTACAGTCGGGACACGAAAAAGGTTTTGGTCCAGCGTGGGTAAACATGTGAATTTTTAGATACCGTTTTGTAGCGCCTGAATAGTCGCACTCGGGACAAGTAAAAGGTTTTTCATCACTGTGAATTAGCAAGTGCCGTTTTAGTTTTTTTTTTCGAGAAGAATAATAGTTGCAGTCAGGGCATGAAATGGGGTTTTCACCACTGTGAGTAAACACGTGATTTTTTTTATTTCTCTGAATAGTTACAGTCGGACATGAAAATGCTTTTCTCCACAATGAGTAGAGTCAGCAAAAGAATTCTTGGATATCCCTTTAAAGAACACAAATAGTTGCAGTCAGGACATGTAAAAGGTTTTCTCTTCTGTAAATCGCACGGTGGATTAAAAATTCTCCTTTTGAGAACTTGTATAACTGCATTCTGGACAGGAAAATGGTTTTTGTCCACTGTGCGTTAACATGTGATTTTTGGTGACTCTTTGTAGAACATGAATAGTGCAGTAGAAACATGTAACAGGTTTTGTATCACTTTGAGTAAGCAAATGATTTCTAAGAAGTTCCTTTGCACTACATGAATAATTGCAGTCGGGACATGAAAAAGGTTTTTGTCCAGTGTGGTTCAACACGTCAACTTTTGGATACCGTTGTGTAGTGCATGAATATTCGCAATCGGGACAAGAAAAAGGTTTTTCGTCACTGTGAGTTAGCAAGTGCCGTTTTCGTTATTTTTTCGAGAAGTAGAATAGTTGCAGTCAGGACAAGAAATGGATTTTTTTCCACAGTGGTAAACATGGGTAATTTTTAGATTTCTCTTCGTAGTACATGAATAGTTGCAGTCGGAACATGAAAACGGTTTTTCTACACCGTGAGTCAGCAAGTGACTTCTTAGATATCTCTTTAAAGGACACGAATAGTTGCAGTCGGAACATGAAAACGGTTTTTCTACACCGTGAGTCAGCAAGTGACTTCTTAGATATCTCTTTAAAGGACACGAATAGTTGCAGTCAGGACATGAAAATGGTTTTTTTCTTCTGTGAATCATACTGTTGATTTTTAAATCTTCCCTTTGAGAACTTGTATAACTGCATTCGGGACGTGGAAAAGGTTGAACTCCACTATGAGTCAGCTTGTGAATCATAGTGGAGTAAAGTGTTGCTCCACAGGGAAAACTTAGGGAAATTACTTTCTTCAGGGCCTCCTCACTAAAGCTAATGTAAAAGAAAGTATGTGTTGTAAAACCATGTAGGTTTATTCTAGGTCAGACAGTCTTAAATTGTGAAGATCTGGAAGGAATACAAGGCCGATAAAAATAATAATATTCTCAATTTTTTTCAAAATGACAATATGAATATATAAAATGTATATAATGTATCGCGAGTTAGAAATCTCTTGTTTTATTTATTACAGCAAACGAGATAAAATCAAGAAAAAGGGTATTTAAGCGACATTTCAGTACGTTGCGCAACTTAATTGTGACTTTCGGGTAAAAATTGTTACTTGGGTGTTACGTAACGCTTAGGGGGGGGGGGGGTTGAACAGGAAAACGTTACGGCGCGTTACATGGGGGGGAGGGGGGGTCAAAAATCTTCAAAAATTGCGTTACGTAATACTTGAACGCTCCCTTATATGTATTTTTTTTCTTCTAAATATTCAATGTGTAATTATCATTAAAATGTAAAAAAAGAAGATAAAAAAACTAACTTTCTACTACAACACATAAATACCTCTACTTGTCACACTTAATCATAAACACGTAAACACCTCAGCACAGGTTCTCCTAGTGAGGTGTTCACGAAACATACAATATTACCAACCAACAGTTTCACCTTCTCAAACCTACCTCACACCCAACATAATGAAATGAAATATTAATATGTAAAAACTTTTTTTTTCAAAATATATTATAAGTAAAGATGTTTATAATAAGGTAAAAACTGTAATATATATAGATATAAATAAATAAATAAACTAAAATGGACAAGAGTGGGAAGGCTACGAAGCACCGCACAAAGAGGAGACTGATTATTCTATCTCTCTCTCGACGGCTTAATCCTTAAAATTAAAACCTTCAGAAAACTAAAATGGACTAGAGTGGGAAGGCTACGAAGTACCGCACAAAGAGGAGACCGATTATTCTATCTCTCCCTCGCAGGCTTAATCCTATAGATGCATATGTTTGTCTCTTTTTAGTGTCACTTTTTGTTTCATCGCGTTTCAAATCACAATGTTGCTTATGAAGTTATCAATTTATTCCGATGAACTAAAAACTACCGTTCACCGAGTACAGAAACTACAGTATAGCCCTGCCCTGAATGTCACAAAAATCCAACAAAACTATATAAAAGAATAATACATCGGACACTCTGAAAATAGCATATAACTAGCTCAAATCACTTCCATTCTAAATTCTAAAAGAATTCAATTGAAAAAATAACTATAACTTTTAACGTAAAAATTATGTGCGTCTTTCGCTCTTAATACATAATTATCATAATTTTTATTTTAAGTAGCTGCAGTCATATTATATGCTTATGTTTATGTGCGAAGCGTTTATAACACGAACAAGTGTTATACTTTTGTTTCTAGAACGCGTGCATAATAATGTTGCCCTTTTTGAAAGAATACAGTTTGATTTAAAGTTTATGAAGCAGTAATTTTTTACGGGGCCCTTGTGCCTTTTCTGCTGTGACCAATTAAAAATCCTATCAAATGTGAGTACTTATTAACTAAATAACATAAGTTACGACTTATTTTTCCGGTGTTATATATTGAACGTTAGAAATAATTATACGTTAAATTCCGTACGCTTCAGCCTCTCAATCGGTATGATGGTTCGCCCTTTGGTTTCATACATCACTTTCTACATCTCTTCGATACATTCCCTTTCAGGAACCAATTTGGAAACCCCTTTGTATGATTAGTTGTTCAAGAATTTATTGATATTTTCTTGCGAAGGTTGGGCATCCAGGTAGTCTTTTGAATTGTTTTATTTCATTTCATGTAGGTAATATTGTCGCGGGGCAAACTATCGAAAGGTGAGCTCTGGCATCCTGAATTTTACATAGCTTTTTCCGGGATTTCTAGGTCAAAAAACGAAGACATTTCAATCAATATAAGTATAAAATAATTAGAAAACTCTCAATATGTTTGCATTTTAAACTAATCTTCTTCAGATACGTTTTTAGATTTTCACGGCCAAAAGTATTTTCATTATTTGTTTTTGGGCGTTATCTACCGGGTGTTGTCACACATCTACCAGATCTGCCCTGATCATGGACACTGCAACGCTGTCCGAAACGTTGGCTAAATAAGGAGGTCACACAACACGGCATAACACCCCAAAAACAAATAACGAAAATAATCTTCTTCAATTAGCGGGTTGGCACTTTGCGAAACTAATACTTAGTGTCGTTAGACATGGTTAATGTTGCAACTTTTAAATTTTTGTTGTTTGTATTTTTATTTCATGTATGTAGTTTTTTATCGTAACTTATTTTTATTATATCTCACTGTGCTTTAAATTTTTGTTGCTTATATTTTTATTTCATTTATGTAAGTACTTTTTATTTCTATTGTAATTGTATTTATATTATTTCTTTCTCATGTTAAAGATGTAGGTACTCACTTTATTTATAAATAAATTTAAATTGAAAGGGGTCTATGGCGGAGGGGTGGATTTGATTTTTATAAAAATCTACAGTTTTATTCCGAGGTTGATGAAATTATGCAAATTTGTCCATCAAAACAAGAGGAAGGTGGCTATCTATATCTGATGTCTCCATATATATACTTTGTAAAGCCCGGGCAACGCTGGTAACTTAAGCTACTTGTTGTATAAGAGATTTAATAATAAAAATGTTTAAATAGTGTGCAAAACCGGGTAGTATCTAAAGCTAGTGAATATAAAATATTACGGTTGAAAATAGTAAGGCCTAACTTCATTGACATCTCAAATCTTAGAATCGGCGCTCAGCGAATACAAAATTTTAAAAATATTAAACGCACATCATTAACATCGCGCCAGACGATGATTGTGTAATTCTCATTCCGAATGAGACAGCGCCATACGGTGCGTGAATGTATTATAAAAATGACTTTTCGCGCGAGTGAGAGGGATGTCGCCATGGGCGGTGGGCGTTCGTTAGAGAGGGACGGCAGTGAGACGGGGTCGTCGACACTTTATGGCTGGCGATCTCCGTACATATACCTGACATTGGCGCGCGCAATTAATTATTTTTTTCAAAATCGCAGTGGAAGAAATCTATGCTTCCGATTGGCTCTTGATTCGTTACTAGCTTCAGATTTGCCATTAAAGTTTGATATGCTTAACTTTACAGTAGTTGGCGTCACAAATTTACAAATTTTGGATGAAAAAATCTTTTTGACGTGAAACTTCTTTAGCGCCGTTAGTGATTTGAAATTCGGATGAAACGGAAATGCGTCACAACTCAATTCTGCACAAATATTCGGTTCTAATATAATGCGATAAATTCACGCTTTGATGCAGGCCTTCGATAGCGCAGTGGGCAAGGCGCCTGACAAGTCTTAGCGGCCAGAGAGACAGACATCAAACGGACGGAGGTTCGAATCCTACGAAAACCAAACAAAAACATATTAATTTTTGTCAAATCAATATCCAATCTTCAAACCACTTTAAAATAAACAGGCAAAAGAAAAGAAAGCGACTTTCTAGTTTCACCTCTACCGCGTGTGTATCACACACTTTGATTTTTTTTCTTAATTTAAGTTACTTTTTCATTTCAACTGAAAAATTAATTAAATGTCTCTGTTAAATAATTTCGAATATATTTTTTTTTATTTTAAATCGAGGTAGCATTGATTTTGAAATTCCGTATGGAATTATTAGCATCCAATAAAATCTTAAAAAAAAACTCTGTTTCCATGAAAGATTAACGTATCAAACAATCTAATTGGAAAACCGATCACAAAAGGTGACCGTCCCCCAAAATTATAATTATTACAAATTTATATTTTTTATGCATTATTTACCAATTTCAAACCTAAAATCGACTACAAAAATTCATTTAATAAAAGTTTGGTATGGATATCAAACGACTTTATTTACTGTGTCGATTTTTTGTAAGTAGTAGTTTTATTCTTGAAGCATTTAAATGAAAATATGTTTTATGCTTTTGTTATTCAGCGGTATTTTTTCACCGCACTTCCCTTCGGGAACCCTTATGTATATTTTGTGATAGTGGGTATACCGTATTTTTTCTAAACCGACTCCATATTGTAAATAAACATACCGGGGACTAACTGTCGGGTGATCAATTGAAATAGAATCCTGAAAAACGTCAAAGATTTAGAAATCATTTTTGATAAAGTAATGTTTTTAACCTTATTGACACAAAAAATAGTATTTCTCAATAAATAGAACTAAATAGATATACCTCATAATTTGGTGAGCCAAATGGGTTTATTTTGCATATTGGAAATAAATAAAGGTACCAATCTACCAATATCCACACAATAATGGGTTCATTTATTTATTTGAGACACAAACAGGATATTTATAAAACATTTTTGTGGGTAATATATAATAAATTAAAATACAAATATAAATATCTAATAGACTAATGTGTCTTCAGTAATCACATTTGAATTTTCACAGAAGCAAACACATGAAAAACAATGCCAGTATTATTTACAATAACTTCAAAACTTAAATACAAAATTGAAATACATAATACAATATTTATGAAGTATTTACTTAAAAGTAATAAAACAACAACAAAAAAAAAATTTTTAGGTGCACAAATAATAATAATAATAATAATTGGACAATTTATAGAGCGCCGTTTTTGTGAAAAATCACCTCAAGGGCGCAAATCGTGGAGAAAATCGTGAAACATGTTATATTATTTACAAAAATGTCTATGAAAGTGTGTATTTTAACAAGATCGTTGTATGATTGAGATATTCTAGACAGAGGATTAAAATATCCAGTATTATTGGTAAATATTTCAGTTCAGGATATGTTAAGGTTTCTGGTAGATTTGGGCCTGGCGTATAACGTGATTTGGTTGACTAAGTTACTGTCTAAACGATTGTTCACAATTTTATAAAGCATTAAGAGGTTATTTTATGTTTCATCTTTTAACCAGACTCTCTAATTGAAAAGTGTAAGTCTTTGTTCGTTAAATTTATAGTGTCAGTTTTATTTTAAAACACATAATCGACCAACGTACAGATAAAGACTTATATTTAAAGTTGTTTCATGACATCATTACACACTAAACAGGCGACATTTTCACGTACCACTGCCAGAATTACGCATTTACGTTTTTTTACATTACACAGGGGCCTTGAGAAAAATAATTTTCCTTCCGTACAAATCAAATCGATCGGTTGCTCCATTTATATTATTACAGCGAGTTCCCGGTAAACGTTTCTACGCCACTTAATAAAGAAATTGTTTCTCCTTGCGTATCCTTTCACATTCGTCCCGTTCCCCTTTCGCCTCCCCTTCCACTCCCGCGTTCCCACTAGTCCTTTCCTCTCCCTACTCCCCTCGCCCGCTTCCCCTGTCCCGGTAACCGCCCTCCCGAGTTCCCCTGCCCCCTCCCGAGTTCCCCTCCCCCCCTCCCGGGTTCCCCTCTCCCCTCCCGCAATTCCACCTACCGAGTTCACCTCCCCACTCCCAAGTTCCCCTCCCCTTCACGCATTCCATTCATTCAGTCCCGGTGCATTCAAACATTCGTACAGTTTTCAAACAGCTCGCGTGCCACCTATTGCAATTTTTTGTACGAATTTCATGATGCCAGAGCTCATCAGTATATATAGAAACCTTCGCGGGCATGCACACATCAAATCCTAAAAGTTTGAATGAAATAGGTAAATTCGTTCGGAAGCTATGCGCATACATACATTTATGCGATTCATTTTTATTTATATAGAAGAAAGATAGAACATAGATAGATAGAAGATAGATAGATAGATTAACAAGGTTTATGAATCAATTAATCCATTATAATGTACAATACGCCATGAGCCTAATTGTTACGATGTAACAATAATATCTAGAGCAGCCCAACAGAGACCAGTGTAACATAAAACAGTTAGACGTAATGGCGCACATTTACATAAAAATGCCATTTTGTGGTCATCGCGCCGGTTTCTCACACTACACACTGCATAGGTCTTAGAAGTAAATTCTTTTTAATGTTGTGTCACATTGTGTACGTTGTCCGGATTGGCTACACACCTTAGGTACCATTAAAATATCCCAATATCACCAAAGACCATAGTTACATATAGGAGCGTCGCCAGCTTCCAAGCTAGGGGGGACAACTTGCATTTTTATAGAGCTTACAGGGAAAGAACAAGGAAGTAGTCAGAATAAACTCCAAATATTCATGTACAAGCTGGATTACGAACAAGACCTTCGGGACAAGCCGTGAAGGGGCCCATGGGCATACTGAGTTCGGGGGCCCCTTTTGAAAGCGTTAACCTACGGGAAAACAACAAACCACATGTTTTTCTATAATTTTCTTGAAAGGATTAGTGCAAGACAGTGTGTGCATTTGAAATAAGTACGGTACGCCTCTTACGCACGTTTCGTGGTGTTATTTTATCGTGAAAACAAGCTAATGGGTCCGAGTAGTTAAAAGTTTAAAATAATTAAAATCAAAATCTAAATCTGCAATTACCTTTTTTAATTTATTATGTGCCACACAATTTACAATGAAAATATTATTTTGCAATAAAAAATATTTGATGTGTAGATTACATAGGACATACTCGTAGATTATTACATGCATGTAAAAAAGTTTTCTTAAAAATTTTCGAATACCGCACATTCAATTCATTCATAATCTCGGAGCCTTGGAACCTTGGCATCCCCAATTGGAGTAAGTTACGAGAGCGAAGGGCGTGGAAAAATAGTTATAACTCTCACAAATATTTTTTCCATGGAATTCCCCCAATTAGGGTAAGTACGAGGGTTGTCCAAGAATTAAAGGCCTTTCCTCATTTTCAACGACTCAGACGTTATTTCTCAAAATACGGCGGCACTAGCGTGTGGCCCAGACTTTTTCCTAAAAACTGGAGGTGACCCGGCTTGGTAGCTGCTTCAGTGCGATCTTTGCGTCCGTTTGAGACGGACGCTCCGCTGTCGAATCCCACCGCCTGCGAGGTCCGCTCACGCTTTCTCAACGAGGGAGTCCGCCCTGTTGAAGTTAGTAAGTTCGCAATTTTGTTCCCAGACGTCAGTAAGTCCATACACAAATGATTTTGAGGGAAAAATGGCGTATGCAAAGTGTGTGCTTGTCGGTTTCCCAAAATGCTGAGAGCAGAATCGTATGGAAATCGTTTGGGTTTCTTCGAACTGTTTTTCCATCCAAGGCGAAGCTTTTTTAGATTGAAACATGGGTTCACCACCTAACCCCGGAATCAAAAATGCAATCAATGACATGAAGCGACATTTGGCCGGAATGACATTTGGCTTACATATTTTACGGATGTTAGAGGCCGACTAGGAGACGGAGGGAGAGGTGTCAGTATTTTTGGCGGCGGAGTTCCCTCGAATATGGTGTGAGTAAAGGGAGTGGAATATGAATTATTATATTGGAAAAAGCGCCGCAGGCGAAATCTTATGAAGATCGAAGCGCAAGCCCCTTCAATTTTTATTTTTCGTAGAGTCAGTATCACAACAATGATTATACGAAAATCCTTTAGTATTTTCTTAAACGAAAATTTGTTAGTAATATCATATAAAACTTAACTTATTTAGCTAACCGGCAAGCAGCCGGGTGGACCAATGCGTCGGATTCCCATCCGGGCGTTGCGAATTCAAACCACGCTTGGCTAAGTCCTCCTTTTTTTCTTCATTTTTTTTTGTTCACCAATTTGTTTACAGATGATGCCCCCCTATCAACGCTTAAAATTTAAACATTTCCAAGTAAAGTATCGTTGTGTAGATAATTTTATTTCGTAAATGCGATGAACTAATTATTTTAGGAACCATGAACATAGATAATATTCAAATCCAAAATCCTGTGCAACTGGCACGTGTGAAAATAGAAAAATATGACAAATCAGAAAGAATAGGACTTCCGAGCCTTCTTATTCCCTTCCACAAATTCCTTCAACATTCTTAATAATTTTCCCGATTTGGGATTCATTTTTGTCCGCCATGCTAGGGGTGTCTCTGTGTTATGGTGAACGAAATGTATTAAATCATCAGAAATGTGATGTACATGTTACCGGAAATGTATGAAATCTAGGAATTGTACACAACTCCTAGGAAATGTATACAATTCCGAAGCTATTTAGGAAATGTATAAAATATTGTTTTAAAAATTATTTAATACATACATATTGTAACGTAATTATTTTCATGGTAGTTATTCAATCGGTACCTACTTGCTCAGAAGGAGTATTATTAATTTCGGGTGCAGTTGGAACGATTGATAACAAATTCAAATTGCCGGAACGTTGTTCGATTGTTTTTTGAAAAAATAGAAAAAACTGTTAGAAGGGACGTCATGACATAACGATGGATTGGTCGGAAGTTTTATTTTGTAGGGAGTTTTGATACTCCTAAATGATTGTGTAAATTTGCAATATTATGCGTGTAACAGACGTGATGCATTTACGAGACTGTTAAATAGTACCGGGTCACGGTACACGCAGGATGTTTATTGTTTTTTCGAGGCGAGGAAAACTTTTATTGTGATGATCACGAGATATCGAGTTACCTATGTAATATTACAATCTAATGGAAGTGTTTATGATGTCTGTGTGCCTGGTACCTAAGGTTGGTGTTCTTATGCTTAGAACTGAGATTCTTGTGCCACGTACAATCCAATATCACCGAGGACAACTTTGGTGAAGACTGCAGGCACTTCTTAAATCACATTTACAGTCTAGAACTGCGGTTTATATCCTTTCAATGCTCGGAGATGGCCATCGGACGCATTGTGACGCCTTTGTGGATGGATTGGAATCTCGGCTCCTTCACTGTGTCATGGACATGCGAAGCGGCAGCTCTGGGGCTCTTCTCCAGCTATCTGGAGCCCTTGTCGTTGAGGTTAGAAGAGGTGCGCCATTTTAACTATGGCAAGCTACGAATGATCATTTGGAGTGGATTCTACTAAATAACTGAATTATCTCTCTCTCTCTCTTTACACCTTTCTTTATGAGTTTACAAAGGTATTTATGTAGATTATGTTATAGTAGATTATGTTTTTTTGCTTGTCAATAATAACAAGTTTATTTTGTTTTATGTGAGTTCTTTTATTTACATCAGATAGTAGCTTTCTTTTATCCCACGCAGGACCCTGAGATGATGATGAGAGCTCATGCAAACGGAATTTCTCTGCTAACTGAGAAAGGTACGTGTCATTTTTGGCGCCCAACGTGTCATTTTTGGCGCCCAACGTGTTAAAGAGGGTAGATTACTCTCTTGGTGCACGATAAGAGGCTACTATCTGTTATTTACTGTCAAATTACTGTTATTTACGTTGCATTTTATTAATTGTTTTTAAGCTGTCATAATTAATGGCTTTTCTTTGAATGCAATGTGCTTGGGAACTTGTATTAGAAGTTAAAAAATATATATATATTTTTTTTTAATATTTCACATTTTAATGCTTTTCCGTGGTCAGCTGTCTGTTTTCGGACTTCGGATCCCTCAAGATGTGCCCAGGAAATTGGTGAAGTCATCACATCCGCGATGGATGGCTTCATCCATTCTACTGTTAAGGAAACTGGTGTGGGCTCAAAGCCGTGGTTCAGTCGACAATGCGCTGAAGCAGTGCGACGAAAAAACGCGGCTTACCGAGCCTACAACACATCTAGAACATCCGAAGACAGAACAGCTTACAACAAAATGGCAAAGGAAACCAAGAGAATCATAAATAGGTCGAAATTGGGGCACGACCTGCAGATCAGCAGAAAGCTGGCTGCATGCCCGCATGGCAGCAGGCAATTCTGGTCGCTTGCGAGCTCAATAGGTCGCAATTTCTGCAAATCCAGTTTGCCACCTCTCACCAGACCTGACGGCTCACTAGCAAACACCGCCACCGAAAAGGCAAACTTATTAGGTAAAATGTTTGCGGATAACTCAACCCTCGATGACCAAGGTGCTGTCCCGACGTCGGTTCCTCACTGCGGTTTTCGTATGAAAAAGCTGAGGATTCGGCATCGGGAAGTACTCCATGTTTTACGAGGGCTTGATGTTAATAAAGCTAGTGGGCCTGACGGAATACCTGCCCTGGTACTGCAGAGGTGCGCTGCAGAAATAGCTCCAATTTTGACGAAGCTTTTTAAATTGTCCCTGAAGACTGGCTCTGTGCCCTCTGGTTGGAAAAAAGCGGTTATCCATCCTATTCCAAAGAAGGGTGACCGCTCCAACCCGGCCAACTACCGCCCCATAGCGATCACATCAGTTCTGTCTAAGGTGATGGAACGTGTGATCAACGACAAACTGCTCACATACCTCGAGAAGAACAAAATTATTAACGACCGTCAATACGGATTCCGGCGGAACCGCTCGTGCGGTGATCTTCTCGCGTATGTGACGCATGTTTGGGGGCGATGCCTGGAACGTTTCGGTGAGACCCAAACGGTTGCACTGGACATCTCCAAGGCCTTTGACCGGGTTTGGCACCGAGGACTTGTCAACAAACTGCATTCTTACGGACTTCCCGCATCCTTGTGTATGTGGATTGCCGACTTCTTGAGGGAGAGGTCGATTCAGACGGTAGTCGATGGTTTCACTTCTTCCTCACACTCGATAAATGCTGGCGTCCCGCAGGGATCGGTTCTGTCTCCGACTTTGTTTTTGTTGCACATCAACGACCTTTTGTCATGTGCACCAATTCACTGTTACGCGGATGACAGTACAGTTCATGATAGCTTTTTGTTTGACAAGCCCCCAAAGGGCTCACAAACTCCAACAGCTCGTAGGGCTTTGAAGCAAAGAATGGACGGTTACCTCGAGAGTGTTTTCTCTTGGGGTAAAAATAATCTCGTTGAATTTAATGTTTCAAAGACCCAATCTTGTCTGATTACGTCTAAAAGGGATCGAAATGAAAATCTAGTCTCTTTCAACGGAAGCAATCTTCCGAACAGGCCCTCCATTGATATGCTTGGTGTAACCCTAAGTGACCAGCTCAGGTATGGGGGCTCCATCGAAGCCAGAGTAAAGTTAGCCTCCCAAAAACTGGGCGTACTGTACAGGGCCCGCAGATACTTTAATAGTACATAACTGCTAACCTTGTACAAATCACAAGTACGCCCCACGGTTGAATTTGGCAGCCATCTCTGGTCTGGAGCTCCAAAATACCTGAAAAATACCCTCGACTCTGTGCAGAAACGGGCGGTCCGTTTGATAGATTCTCCCATCTTAACAGACGGATTGCAATCTTTAGAGCACAGGCGTCGGGTGGGAATGCTATCCTTGTTCTACCGGTATTACAATGGAAGATGCTCTGAAGAACTAGCATCATTGATCCCTTCGGCACCGGTGCATAGTCGGGAAACACGCCAAACGCGTGCCCAACATTTGTACACGGTTGACATTTGTCACATGAGAACGGGTCGTTTCTTCGACTCGTTCTTGTGTTCAACAGCTCGGCTGTGGAATGATTTGCCGGCCTCTGTGTTTCCTCCTTCCTACAACATGGGTCTCTTCAAGACCAATGTTCATTCCTTCCTCTCCTCAAAAAGACTCTCCACACAGCATCCCAGATGACATAGGCCCTGAGGGAAATTATTTTCCTCAGGGCCTCCTGTGTGGAGTTAATGTAAAAAAAAAAAAAAAAAAAAAATGTTATTTTTTTTGAAAAAAAATATGGCGTTATATTCAAAATTACATCGTGGTCCTCTGCATTCTGCGTACGAGAATCGCAGAAGATCACCGATCATCAAATTAAATACGGACGCGTATATTTTGATGACAATTTTTGGTGAGAATATTAGCCCTCATGTAGGCATTATAGGTAGACGTTTATATAATTAGCTATATTTGGTTATAGGTATACATAAATTTATAAATAGTAATTTGCGAATATTATTAGAATAATTGATACTAGTTTTACATAATTAGGTTTATTAAAAAACTATTGTTTTTTTAATATTTTTTCTTTTTATGCGGTGGCATGAAGGAATACCAAGCCTTCATACTGCTTCATTTATTTTTTTTCTTTTGTGTGACACTTTACATGAGCTCCACACAGGAGGCCCTGAGGAAAATAATTTCCCTCAGGGCCTATGTCATCTTTGAGGATGCTGTGTGGAGGGTTTTTTTAAGGAAAGGAAGGAGAGGAGAGTTCTGGGAAGGAAAAGGATTTAAGGGGTGGGTAGGAATCTGGGGTTCAGTATGTCCTGGTCATCCGCCTTCAAGACCGAGACAAACCTCACCCCATGAACCCGGGCACCCCTGCTAAATCACCAAACGTAGCGAACCACTTGGGGTGACCTATGGCAGAGGTGTTGGTTATCCAATAAAGGTTCCCGGGGCGGCGGTACCCATTCCCGCCTCCCAAATTTTTTGCTTTGCTCACGTGTCTTGAAGCTTGGTACCTCCAAGGCATGTGCTCGGAGTTAGCACTACATTCTAGTGTACTGATGATAGACTTCATTTATTTATCCTCGTTGGACTAGAGTAGGAACATCTTCACAAGAGATGTTTCTCTGATCTTAGTGATCAGTGGCGCCCAAAAAATTAGTTTAGTTTATAACTAAATCTGTTTTATTGTTTAATATACCTAATTAAATGTTGAATCTGACAATCTGTTAATATTAAGTTAAGTAATTAAGACATTATTCATTAGGAAATTGGTTTTGTCACAAATAAAGGGAAGTACTGCTTCGGCGTGCACCACTATTAAATAATTCCGATCTGGAAATTGACACTCTACCTTTAATACAGGAGAGTGTAGTTTTTCTTGTACAGTTTTTGTTAGTCATAAGTATAATTTGTTAATTTTAAACAGTAATATATGCCTAAGTATTTCACTGCTAATACCAGTGCTGTGCTAATACAGTGTTAATACTTTTAATAATACTTTTCCATGTTTTGTTTACAAGTTCCGAAGAGATGAGAGTAGTGTATGCCGCTACCTACTCGTAACGTTTCGAATTCTTCGATCGTTCATCTTCATTCCAGGAGACGGAGTAACTATGGACAGATTGATATGAGAGTCTGTGCCATAGCAGGGCCGTTGCCTGACGTTTCGGAACCGACCAGAGTGAAGACGGAGGATCTGTTGTCTGCGGATGTTTTCCCTGCAGAAGACAGAAGGGCCGTTGTCACGCTGATCATCATTGAACTTACTACAAGTGATAATTAAATCACTAGAACATTCTCAAAAAAAAAAAAAAAGTCAAAACATACATAATCCAATCCTATACATTATATTATATTAGACTCATAAAAAGAGCCAATTATTTGTCAAGCCCATATAATCATTAACGAAATAATAAAAAATAATAATAGACATATTTAAGTATAGCTATATTGTTAGTTGTTGTGATGTATTGTTTTAGGTCTTTAGCTTAGCCAGACATTTAGTTTAATATAAATAAAGGGAGGAGAGAGAGAAAAAATTCGGTAATTTTTATTTGGTTCTTTATTTTTTCCGTTAATAATATCCATGTGATTTTTTTTTTCTCATCTTCTTCAAAGATCTCAAAAGTGGGAGCTTGAGTCCTCCGTACTCACAAGTGTTTCTGAGAGATTGACTCCCTTTGTGTGAGTAAGTGTTTTACAATCTCATTTTGGGATGAAAAAGTGGAGATTCCATTCTCATTAAAATAAAATAAAAATAAATATATAAAATAGTTATAATAATAAATATAAAATTATAAAATAAAATATATAAACAAATAGGTTGTCTAACTCCAATCTGCGTATTGGTTTTCTTTTTGGGGTTTCCTTGTTATTGTGAATATATATGTATAATTTTTTTAATTTTATTTTTTGATATTCTCTGTGCCATTTTCTTTAATGTTTTAATTATTTTTTTTGCTCCTTATGTACAAGTGCAGGAGTAGAGAGATATTTCATATTGTTTTTGTATAATTTTACTTCACTCTGCGGCGTAAAATTTCTGGGGGAAGCGGGGAATTGTAACGTAATTATTTTCATGGTAGTTATTCAATCGGTACCTACTTGCTCAGAAGGAGTATTATTAATTTCGGGTGCAGTTGGAACGATTGATAACAAATTCAAATTGCCGGAACGTTGTTCGATTGTTTTTTGAAAAAATAGAAAAAACTGTTAGAAGGGACGTCATGACATAACGATGGATTGGTCGGAAGTTTTATTTTGTAAGGAGTTTTGATACTCCTAAATGATTGTGTAAATTTGCAATATTATGCGTGTAACAGACGTGATGCATTTACGAGACTGTTAAATAGTACCGGGTCACGGTACACGCAGGATGTTTATTGTTTTTTCGAGGCGAGGAAAACTTTTATTGTGATGATCACGAGATATCGAGTTACCTATGTAATATTACAATCTAATGGAAGTGTTTATGATGTCTGTGTGCCTGGTACCTAAGGTTGGTGTTCTTATGCTTAGAACTGAGATTCTTGTGCCACGTACAATCCAATATCACCGAGGACAACTTTGGTGAAGACTGCAGGCACTTCTTAAATCACATTTACAGTCTAGAACTGCGGTTTATATCCTTTCAATGCTCGGAGATGGCCATCGGACGCATTGTGACGCCTTTGTGGATGGATTGGAATCTCGGCTCCTTCACTGTGTCATGGACATGCGAAGCGGCAGCTCTGGGGCTCTTCTCCAGCTATCTGGAGCCCTTGTCGTTGAGGTTAGAAGAGGTGCGCCATTTTAACTATGGCAAGCTACGAATGATCATTTGGAGTGGATTCTACTAAAATAACTGAATTATCTCTCTCTCTCTCTTTACACCTTTCTTTATGAGTTTACAAAGGTATTTATGTAGATTATGTTATAGTAGATTATGTTTTTTTGCTTGTCAATAATAACAAGTTTATTTTGTTTTATGTGAGTTCTTTTATTTATATCAGATAGTAGCTTTCTTTTATCCCACGCAGGACCCTGAGATGATGATGAGAGCTCATGCAAACGGAATTTCTCTGCTAACTGAGAAAGGTACGTGTCATTTTTGGCGCCCAACGTGTCAATATCCTGGGAAATGTATACATTTCCTAGGAATTGTACATAATTCCAATATTGTATTAGAAAATGTATGAAAAGAATGCTTTCTGTAATAAAACACGTTGTTTTATTTGTTATCATTACATAGTATAAAATGAAGTCGCTCAAAATGTGTGTGCGCATTGATCTTTTAAACAACGCAACGGATTTTCTTGCGGTTTTCACCAATAGATAGAGTGATTCAAGTGGAAGGTTTATATGTATAATACATACTTATTATAGTAGAGAAAAACCGAGAAATTCAAATATTCAATTCAGGCAGCGGGCAGCTGGCAAGCGGGTGGTGTGGATTTTATAAAGGTTGGGTAATGGCGATGTGTTTCGTTAGCCACAGCAACGTGTGTCCGGGTCTGCTAGTATTCTTATAAAGTTAAACTTTCATTTGGTAAGTAATCAGTCTATTATTTAAGTAATTATAAATGTCACAATATTAAAGTAAAAGTCTTTATATTCTTATACTAAGTTAAATGTAAACAAGGCAGTTCATATGGCTATTTATTTTTGCAGGGTAAGCTGGAATGGCACTTGGAAGTACACAATAGTTTATTTTTATAGCACAGACATCTTGCTGTAATACAGTTCTTCTTGCAAAGGCACTTTTTACATCCTTGACCGATTCCAGTGGATTGAAGGTTAGGTTAGGTTAGGTTAGCCCCGCTATCCCCGCGTACCAATTGATATCTTAAATTTTTACATTTCCGATTGCTATTTAGGAAATGTATAGATTTCCTAGGAAATGTGTCTAATATAATTTATTTCACACATTTCCGGACGAATTTAGGAACTACATATATTTCCTAGGAATTGAATACAATGACGGATTACATACATTTCCGTTAACATATATTCTGTTTCACCCAAATCAAGAACCTAAAAAAAACCTGTCGGAGGAGATTTTACTTTAATGCGTTGTCCATTGTTAAAGTGCTTACAAATGGTTTATAACGCAGACCAACAGGTGGCCTTTGCCAAATATGAAAATCGCACTAATAAAAAAACATAGAAGCGTAGACGTACACAGACATTTTTTGTTGTGTCGGAGGCTGGGAATTAGCAGACCTGCAGGTGCCCGGTGCCTCGATTGGGCTGGGCAAATACTGTTAATGGTAAATACCAAATGAAGAGTTCGCATCGTATACGTTTTATTACAATATTAACAATACAAGTACTGTGGTCGAATTATACCCATAATGTAAAATTTTTAATAATTTGATGATTTATTTTCTTTCCAACCTTTAAAAAATTCTGGGAGAGTTAAATTTTGTTTTGCTAGAATTAATGTATTGCCGACCTACATGACATTGCGGTGAGCTGTGCGCATATAGAGAGTATTAACCTGACTTACTTGAACCAGTGATTCCTGACATTATTTGGAGTATAAAATGTGAAGACGTTTTGGTCTCCAGTGACATTATTGATGTTTCTTTTTCAAAAACAAACAACAATGTTTGGGCATGTGGAGTGAATGAACGAAGAAAGCAGTGTGAGGAGAATATATTACTCAAACATGAACTGTAGACGTCGGGGACGCCCGAGGAAGACATGACCAAGTGAACCAAATGCTTGAGTCGGGGTATGTCAAGAGTCAAAATAATAGAAGAGTTTATATGCGACGATGTCTGAATGCGAATGAGGCAAAAAGTCTGTGCTAAGACCAAGTTATTTGGTGGTACGTCCTCCAGGCTACTCCTTTTTTATTATTTAATTAATTTTTACAAGAAACAGTTTTTTGTCATTTTTTCAACTACCATACTAGGCTAATGCCCGTGTTGTGGTAGTCATAATCACCTGGAAACGGCGTGATGGTTAGTTAGTTAACAACAACAAAAGATCTTGATTTCCTGCTGAGCGCTTGCATACTCCTTACTAACAACGTATGCAGGGACACTGGAGGTCTAGATTCGTTCAAAATTAAATGTAGATTCGTTCATTCAAAAAAATTAGAGTCCTTGCGAGAGCCTTGAAGGAATAACCATCTGTTACTTATACCAGGGCGGGTAAGTGGTGGATAACCTCCAATGTCCTCAATAATTTTTAGTTAACCGGATATCACCGGAGGTCAAAATTTCATTAACGTTTTTTACTCCAAATAATGTCAGGAATCACTGGTTAAATTAAGCCAGGTATATCGAACGTGTCATAGGAATACATGTGCATTGAACGAGTGCGCGAAAGCATATGACAACCCTGGAAATTCAAGATTGGAATTTACGCTGTCACAGAGTACCGTGCCGCGAGCACGACAATCTGAGTGCTGCTATTGGCTAGCAGAATAATGTGCATGTGGTGCCCCTTCCAAATGATTTGTCTACAACGCAATTATGTCCTTTAACTAACTAATCAATTAAAAACATTAATGAAATTGATAATGAATACGTGCGGCAGCCTCATTGGACTGGAAAACACATCTAAATAACCACCTAATACTTCCACAAGGGAGTCTAGACAGCAATGATCAACGCCAAGGAATTGGCTGTCTATTTACGTCACCCCCACCATGCGACCAGCCGAGCCACTATTGGTCAATTCTGAACAAAGGAAAAATCTGAATCGTAAATATTTACGACAGCGAATTCATGTTCCGAAAAATTTGGAGCTCAATTTCGAGAAATTGGGAATAATTTGGATCAAGAAATAAACATCATCACCTAAAAATGAGTATATGCTACAAAAACAACCCAAAAACTGACGTCTATCAGTGATTGTTGCACTTTAAGAAAAATATTTACTGTTTAAAATTGTACCTTATATCACATATGTATACTTGTACCTTTTCTTGTAAACACAATAAAAATGATGTGAGGCTTTGGTATTCTAAGTTGGTAAGATCATGGCAAAAACTATCACACATAATTTTGACACAGCTGACTTCCAATCGTAGCGACCAGGGAAATTACCTAAAGCAAGTACCTTAGAAAAATTAAGGAGGTTCTGTCCCCCAAAAGTCCGACCTGAGTTTGCCCTATAAAAATAGAAGTCAAACCGGTAGGAAGTCAGTTCAAAACTATCAGCCAAGAAGAAAGATACCAACTCAAGATACCAACAGTCTCCAAGTTCAAACCTCTTTTCAAGTGTTTTAATCCAGTACTCAAATCAGTTTTGCCATTATACCTAGAAGCATTTTTTGTCAAAGTAGTAAATTCATTTAAAAGACCAGTGGCGTTCCAAAATCCACTGGCGTACGAAACTCCATTGGCGTGTCATTGTGGCCAGCTCCCTATTATATTTAGTTTATGTACAAACGTCTAGTACATTTGGTCCTTCGAGCCGGATCTACACATAACACGCCTTCAGTCTTACCCAGTGGAAATGCCGTCTCTTCGCAGTGGCCGTAAGACCCCGACACCTTCCGAAATATCGCTGTCTAAACCTAACGCCCCGGGAACAAGCCGAAACATGCCAGTGGCACCCCGTCGGACCCCGGGCCCACGCACCGTAGACACCGATGAGACGCCATCCAGCGGAACCCGCCACGATCTATCTGGTGCGAACCCTGCCAGGAACCCTGACCTCATCACTCTTGACCAACCTGCTCCAGAATGTGTCGCCGAGAGCCTCCACGAATCCAACAGTAAAAGCAGTGAAACAACTTCTGAATCAACTGAAGACTCCCTGCGATTGCTGCGCCGAGAGATGCGCATTCGGGACAGACGTCACGCCAAGCAGACAGCCAATCTGCTCAGAGCCCTGAACGCTGCAACACGCCAAGCAGTCAGCCAACCTACCCAGGAGCCCGCACCAACCAGCCCGACCCTGCGAGCCAACCTCGGTCAGGTAGTAATTCAAGCCCAGGCACCAACCAGTCCGTCTACGAACGAGTTCGCAACGAGATATGCCACTCGAGTACACACTACTGACGGGCCCTGCAAAGAACATCCCTACGGCCGAATACAGCCATATCGGACCCGAGCGCCCACTTTATAATACAGCAGGGTACCAGCATCAGCCAGCCTCCTCCGGCCAGGATTCCCCATTATTTACACCACCGCACACAGCCAATCAGACAGCACGGCACACCCGAGAATGGTTGCAGCATGGCAACGACCCACTGGCCCAGATCGCCTCGGTGATGGCAGAGGCGCTCCGCTCTTCCAGAACGCAAGATAGCCCCCGCACATTAGAAGATGATTCAAGAATGGCTGCCCTCATCGCCAGGCAATCCACAGCAAAAGATTTGCCTACCTTCTCCGGAGATCCCCTCGAATGGCCCACCTGGAAGGCACAGTACGCTCAATCCACCGCCACCTGCCAAATGACTCCGAGCGAAAATCTCATTCGGCTGCAGCGCGCCCTCAAAGGCAAGGCACGAGATACCGTGGGTCCCCTACTAATGGATCCTGCGCAAGTCCCAGAGATCATCAGCGTCCTCGAGCAGCGATACGGCAGCGCTAACTCCATAGCAAAATTTATGCTAGACAAGGTTAAAAAACTACCTTACCTCACGACCGAGGTATCACTCGAGGACCTGGCAGATTTCTCCGGGACGGTACAAAACCTGGTGGCATCTCTCCGGATCCTGAAAACCGAAGGTTATCTCACCAATCCTGCATTACTGAATGACGTCACTGACAAAATGCCGAGTTCCCTGCGGCTGGCATGACTAATCGAGATCCGCAAACAACACTCTCCGGCTACCATAACCCAGCTCGCTGCCTTTCTGAAAGAGGTTTCAAACGCAATTCCAAACAGTGGGATGGTGGACCACATACGATCTCGACCACGCCGTGAACAAATACATGCCGGGTACCAGGAGGAAGAAGAGAGTGAACGCATGCGACTTCTGCAGAGCCATGAGTCAATACAAGCGAACAACAGGCAATTGCACTTGTGAATGCAATTATCAGTCCTCTTCCATCAAAATAAACCGAGAAGTTCGTCATGCCGTTTGACTCTGCTAGCCGATACCAAGCAATTTAAGTACTGACATCAGCGGGCCCGCCTCCCAACGAGTTCGCGACGAGATACGCCACTCTAAACCGAGGCAAATCAGCCAGCAGTGCCACTGCCAAACTGCGGTGATCCTCAGCAGTGGAGCCAAGGTCAGCAAGCCCTGCCCAGCAGTGCCACTGCCAGAACTGTGGTGATCCTCAGCGGTGCAGACAAGGTCAGCAAACCCTGCCCAGCAGTGCCACTTCCAGAACTGTGTTGATCATCAGCGGTGCAGCCAAGGTCAGCAAGCCCTGCACAGCAGTGCCACTGCCAGAACTGTGATGATCCTCAGCGGTGCAGTCAAGGTCAGCAAGACCTGCCCAGCAGTGCCACTGCCAGAACTGTGGTGATCCTCAGCGGTGCAGCCAAGGTCAGCAAACTCTGCCCAGCAGTGCCACTTCCAGAACTGTGTTGATCATCAGCGGTGCAGCCAAGGTCAGCAAGCCCTGCACAGCAGTGCCACTGCCAGAACTGTGTTGATCCTCAGCGGTGCAGCCAAAGTCAGCAAGCCCTTCACAGCAGTGCCACTGCCAGAACTGTGGTGATCCTCAGCGGGCAGCCAAGGTCAGCAAGCCCTGCCCCAGTAGTGCCACTGCCAGAACTGTGGTGATCCTCAGCGGTGCAGCCAAGGTCAGCAAGACCTGCCCAGCAGTGCCACTGCCAGAACTGTGGTGATCCTCAGCGGTGCAGCCAAGGTCAGCAAGCCCTGCCCAGCAGTGCCACTGCCAGAACTGTGGTGATCCTCAGCGGGCAGCCAAGGTCAGCAAGCCCTGCATAGCAGTGCCACTGCCAGAACTGTGGTGATCTTCAGCGGTGCAGCCAAGGTCAGCAAGCCCTGCCCAGCAGTGCCACTGCCAGAACTGTGGTGATCCTCAGCGGCAGCCAAGGTCAGCAAGCCCTGCCCAGCAGTGCTACTGCCAGAACTGTGTTGATCCTCAGCGGTGCAGCCAAGGTCAGCAAGCCCTACACAGAAGTGCCACTGCCAGAACTGTGGTGATCCTCAGCGGGCAGCCAAGGTCAGCAAGCCCTGCCCCAGCAGTGCCGATACGATAACTGTGGTGACCCTCAACGGTACAGCCAAGGCGAGCCAGCTCCCACAGCAATGCCACTGCCAAAAAGTGGTGCTCCTCATCGGTGCAGCCAAGGCCAGCAAGCTCTGCCCCAGCAGTACTACTGCCAGAACAGTGATACTCCTCAGCTCAGCCAAGCAAACCAGCTCTGCCACATTAGTGCCCCTGCCAGAACAGCGTTGCTCCTTATCAGCGCAGCCAAGCGAGCCAGCTCTGCCCCAGCAGTGCCCCTGCTAGAACAGTGGTGCTCTTCATCAGCGCTGCCAAGGCGATCCAGCCCTGCCCTATTAGTGCCCCTGCCAGCACAGTGGTGCTCTTCATCGTCGCAGCCAAGGCGAGCTAGCCCTGCCCTATCAGTAGCCCCTGCCAGAACAGTGGTGCTCCTCATCAGTGCAGCCAATGCGAGCCAGCCCTGCCCCAGCAGCACTCCTGCCAGCACATTAGTGCTCTCATCAGCGCAGTCAAGCGAGCCAGCTCTAACCCAACAGTACCCCTGCCAGAACAGAGATGCTCCTCATCAGTGCAGCCAAGGCGAGTCAGGCCTGCCCTAGCAGTGCCCTGCTAGAACAGAGGTGTTTCTAATCACCACAGTCAAGGCGAGCAAGCAAGCAATGCTACTGACAGAAAAGTGGTGCCTCTCATCGGCGCAGCAAAGGCAAGCAAGCCCTGCACCACTGTCAAAACAATGGAACTCTCCAATATCTCCTCAGACGGGGGGAGCCCGTCGCTCTCATCGGACAAACTCACCAGCAGCTGATGGCCAAGTCTGAACTGCCCGGATTTTCAAACCAGCATTGGGATATACATACGACCGGCAGTCAAAATCGCCACCATCCTACCAGCTCCACCAACACCTGACAAAAATACGACCCCTGCGAAGGTACCCAATTCAGTACTCAGACATTGGAAAAGGACACGTCCTATGAAGTAGCTGAGCACAGTTGAGACTGCACTGAGGGGAGTATATCGAACGTGTCATAGGAATACGTGTGCATTGAACGAGTGCGCGAAAGCATATGACAACCCTGGAAATTCAAGATTGGAATTTACGCTGTCACAGAGTACCGTGCCGCGAGCACTACAATCTGAGTGCTGCTATTGGCTAGCAGAATAATGTGCATGTGGTGCCCCTTCCAAATGATTTGTCTACAACGCAATTATGTCCTTTAACTAACTAATCAATTAAAAACATTAATGAAATTGATAATGAATACGTGCGGCAGCCTCATTGGACTGGAAAACACATCTAAATAACCACCTAATACTTCCACAAGGGAGTCTAGACAGCAATGATCAACGCCAAGGAATTGGCTGTCTATTTACGTCACCCCCACCATGCGACCAGCCGAGCCACTATTGGTCAATTCTGAACAAAGGAAAAATCTGAATCGTAAATATTTACGACAGCGAATTCATGTTCCGAAAAATTTGGAGCTCAATTTCGAGAAATTGGGAATAATTTGGATCAAGAAATAAACATCATCACCTAAAAATGAGTATATGCTACAAAAACAACCCAAAAACTGACGTCTATCAGTGATTGTTGCACTTTAAGAAAAATATTTACTGTTTAAAATTGTACCTTATATCACATATGTATACTTGTACCTTTTCTTGTAAACACAATAAAAATGATGTGAGGCTTTGGTATTCTAAGTTGGTAAGATCATGGCAAAAACTATCACACATAATTTTGACACAGCTGACTTCCAATCGTAGCGACCAGGGAAATTACCTAAAGCAAGTACCTTAGAAAAATTAAGGAGGTTCTGTCCCCCAAAAGTCCGACCTGAGTTTGCCCT
Source organism: Limnephilus marmoratus (assembly GCA_917880885.1). NCBI lineage: Eukaryota > Metazoa > Arthropoda > Insecta > Trichoptera > Limnephilidae > Limnephilus > Limnephilus marmoratus. The sequence continues at coordinate 19,116,637 of OU862923.1, forward strand.
ATAAAAATAGAAGTCAAACCGGTAGGAAGTCAGTTCAAAACTATCAGCCAAGAAGAAAGATACCAACTCAAGATACCAACAGTCTCCAAGTTCAAACCTCTTTTCAAGTGTTTTAATCCAGTACTCAAATCAGTTTTGCCATTATACCTAGAAGCATTTTTTGTCAAAGTAGTAAATTCATTTAAAAGACCAGTGGCGTTCCAAAATCCACTGGCGTACGAAACTCCATTGGCGTGTCATTGTGGCCAGCTCCCTATTATATTTAGTTTATGTACAAACGTCTAGTACACCAGGTACGTCCCTTAACACCCTATACATCATATAAATATATGGAATAATAATCCCCAACATCTTTTTCCCCTGCCCACCCCTTCAAAAGTCCGTCTAACAACCCTACCATAATATCCCATTTTATTAAATTCCGGATAATAATACTTTTTATTGCTTTGAACTGATGACATTTTTATAAAATGGTTTTAATGGCATTTAATGTCTCGCACTGGGGAAATTCGAGGCGGTTACATAAAGAAATTACACATTCGCAAATTTCACGTACCAGAATTACACACGTCCAACCTCATCTGAAACACTGCCCTGCCAGATTTTACTGAGCCAGACTGCCAGGCACTTAGGGGTGGTATACCAAAGAAAATATTTCATTTCTGTCAACAACCACATCAATGAAGATAGTATTACTTATGTTTTTGCCTTAGTTATTGGTTATGTTCTAAACAAGGCAGATAGGATATATTGCTACACAACTCTGTCTCGGCACACACTGCTTGCTTCATTCGTATTATTATATCATGGAATACTTAACAAATTATTGTCATCTATTCCATGATCGAGGGGAACGGCTCTCGACTAGCAATGCGAAAGATGCGGATTCAAATCCCGGCGTGCACAAAGTAAATTTTTATTTGATTTAATTGTGTTGTTTCACAATTTAATCATTAAAAAAAGTGAGGTATATTTGCAGTATGTTCCAAAGTGAAAAATTCTCTCAGTATCGCCCTGCGATAAGACCACCATTCAGAATTGAAACATTGCTTGAAATGGCTTTAGCCGCGTTCGGTGACCAGATCTGAATAGCCAGGTATTTCCCCACTTTCCTCTTTCCCTCCCCACTACCTTCTGCATCTCAACATACCCCATTTGGGGATCCCATAGTCTCACTGGCTCCAGGCAGTTGGAACTCTTGTGCGATATTCACATAGGTACAAAAAAATGCCTTCGAGTTGGAGAAGTTTTTTTAATGATTTTGGGCATTCACTTAACATTATAGTATAATGACCTAAGACCGCTACACTCCACAAATACGCTACCACCATCAAGAAATACACAAAAATAATAATTATCATTAATCAGCCAAAACCTATCCAATATTATATCTGTCAAAATTCATTTGAATGAGATACAAATCTGATATAGATATGATGTATCGTTTGATATAGCGGCCTATTGTCTGGCTTTGCCATTGAGAGCTCCAGTGGGCAGCACTCTATAATGTGTAAATTATTCATTACGTATATTAGAGTTATACGTTGAACGGTGGTTAGCGTTACCCGTGTGTAGTGGTGGTGACGGGTGGTGCACATATGGAGCGGACAACCGCACTATATGGTGCACGGTAATATGGAGTAAGCAATACATCATTATTATTATTGTTATCTTATGAAGAAACGGCGGATAACATTTCAAAAAATTATCGTTTGCCTTGTTTATAACGAACTAGTGCAGACCCGTTAAAAATCACCAGGTGGTCTGAAATCTTTACAAATGACACTCGAATTTAAAGCCATTTTGAGTTGATCGAAGCCGATTTAACGCAGAAGCACAGCATAAATTACCAAAATTAATATGTTTGATATAAGGATTTTTCAGTATATTTTATGGATTAATTTTTGAACAATTGCGTTACTTCATATATGATTTGAGATTTTCACGGCCAAAAGTATTATCGTGATTAATTTTTGGGTTATTATGTAGTGTTGCTCCTCCTCCTTTTTAGCTAACCGGACACTATTCTAGAGCACTAAGAGGTGAATGTACGGTTTTGTGAAATGTGTTAAATATGCTATTTCCACACTGAAACAAATCGAGATGTTGCACATTGCAATGTAGATACTGTTACCTGGGATGAGGTGGCAACAATGTAGATTATTATGAGCAATGAGGACTCAACATGCCAAATACAAGGATTAGGTTCTAGTACGAAAACAAGGTATTCGAAAATAAAAAAATAGTATATTGTGAATTAAAAGGACATCCTAAGTCTAAAACTGTCTGGCATAAAGGGCTTGCTTAGATAATAGGTTGATGGTGATACCGTGATAAGTCGTAGTGTGGCTGAAGCGTGGCTTGTCGAAAACTCCTCGTTTTATATAAAGAATCTCACATCGAGAGAATGGCAGGGCTGCAAATCCTTGGCTATAAGCCAAAAAAAAGTCCATCCAGAAGCAGGACAGGCTGATGTCTTCAGTGGCCAATCATCCACCCAGGATGATTTAAAGTCGGCTTCCAAGATGGCGAGAGTAACTTACCACATGTATGATCTTGTATGGTAACGATTTATACTCCATTCGTCGTCTTACGGTCCAGAGGATCGCCCAATGCTCTGGGCTGTAGTACCAAGAATGATCCTCTCTCTTTTCAAATCTCCTGATTTTAATTTTCCAGGATCAGCAACTCTTGCATTCAAAAATAATCCAGGGCTACCATATTACCAATGCCCCAAATGTCAATGGGCAAGCACTAGAGGTGCCACACACTGAAACCATGAATAAAGTGTGTATAAGAGGGTGCACACACCTTGTTACAAATATTTTTATGTAACATTACATTTAATACGTGATCAGAATGTATTCATTACATTCTGATCACGTATTAAATGTACATAATATTAACTGAATTCCAGAAAATTCCATGCCAATCCACTAAAAAATAGAATGGTAGTAAGATTTCAAACTTTCATCAAAATCTTAATTTGCCAATTATATAGAAATCGTGATTTCTGTGTTATAGGTTAATAGCTTTTGCCCGCGGCTTCGCTTGCATAGGTAGTATTAGGAGGGTTCCCGCTCCGCCTCCTCCACCTTCCCTATTCCCACTCCACCCCCCCCCTCCCCCTCCCGCTACTCCTTTCACCCTTCCCCTCCCCCATCACCTCCCCACCCTCACCGCCCCCTTCATACTTGTTACATTCATTTTTCAAACAGCTCGCGTACCACCTATTAAAGCGAAACAATCAAACACACGCAATTTCGCATTCATAATATTAGTATAGATTAGTATTCTATGTATGCATATTTGAATTTTACCTATCAAAGGGATCTCCACAGTAACCTAAACAAATAACAAAATGATAGCGCACGTCAAATAATTACTTGTAGTTACCAAGCAACGATTTATTTTGCTTTTCGTCTAGACCAGGACTTCCCAACCGGGGGGGCGTAGGAAAATCTATCTATCTACGTTTGCATTTCCAAAAAAAAATCTATTCAAAGCAAAGCTCTAGCAAAGACCATAATCGACTATCTGGTACAGAGCATGCAAGCTCGAGTTTCTCAATAGTACTTTAAAAGTTTTTATTTATTTGTTCTCAAATCACTTTGAACGTTGTTAGACATTATCTAATTATAAAAATAGAAGTTAAATAAATAAAAAAAATAATAGAGAAATATGTATAATTAAAATACCACTAAGAAATGTAAATGTAAAAGTAATTAATGTTTGAAAGTGTACCTACTGTTCTATTAAAGATCCATAATAAATAAATATATTGTATCTGTGTTGTACCTATTTGAAATCTTAAATAATTTAGTTAATATTAAAACTAAATGTGTTTCTTTTTTTGTTGAAACTTTTGTAAACTGAGGGGGGGGGCGGACCGCCCCGGGTGCCACCCGAAGGGGGGGGGGTGACACTAGACCCGACGGGAGGTTACACCCGATTGTTAAAAAATTACGAAGGAAATTGTCGCAAAAAATTGAATACGGTTTTATTCATATTCGGAACGTCCCGAAACGAGGAGAATTTTGTGCCTGACGGTCTTTTTATTGACGAAAAATTCTATTTCTGAAATGAAATTCTCTAGCCACCCCCCCCCCCCCCCCCCCCCCCCCCCCCCCCCTCTATGCCCATGCTAGCTACACCACTGAAGGGGGGCTTGAAAATATTTTTTTTGGTTCGGAGAGGCTCGGCGAAATAAAGGTTGGGAAACCCTGGTCTAGACAATAAACGTATAATAAATAATATCATAACGCCAGAGCTTATTCGTAACGCCAGAGCTTATTCATAACGCCAGAGCTTACCAATATATACAGCCTATACCTATTACTCGCAAATAATGTAGCTTTCTATTAGTGAAATGATTCTTAATGTCCATTTAGTATTTTTTCTGTGAAAGAGTAATAAATATACATAAATCCATACTTCCATTCAAACTTTCGCCTTTATAATATTAGTAGGATAGGATAATTTATAACCCTCTGGAAATCGGAGCGTATTTTTTCATACAAAATCTCTAAAGGGGGACAACAATGAAGGGGTTGTAGGATTTAGTCCACTGTGCCCTTCTTCGTGTATTTTTTGTTTCTTATATTCTTTCATTTACACTGTGCCTCTTATGTTGCATAAAATATTTATTTCACTTAACGTAATAAATGTATTTACATAAAAACATAATTTACCCAATTAATATTTTCAATTTTTGTATATATTTTTTTTATTTCGATAATTCTTTTTCAGTGTAATCTAATGTACATGCGATTTAAACAACAAAATGTAAGAAAATAAATCTTTAAAAATATTTTAGCCTTGTCACAATAGAAATGGGTTAACGTGCCAAAAATATTCATTACTTTTGAATCATAGATGACGAAAAGAAAAAATGTGAAACAGTGAAGATAGAAAAAGAATCAGTCGCATCTAGGACTTGAATCCAGGACCTCTTCCTAGGCGGGGAAATGCTCTGACCATTGAGCTAATTCGACCATTTCAACTTACGTCATTGTTTACAACAATGTTGTTGACAACAATTATCTTTTAGAAAACATTAATTTCCACTGTCCAATACGAAATACAAATTCGAACGAACTATTCCACATCCCACATTAAAAAAACAAACTACACACAACATTCATTTCTCAGAAGGACGTGCACAAAATATAATAACATCTTTTCAGACGCTGATATTTTCGATTTGTCCTCACACCAATTTACCAAATGCATAATAGAAATAATTAAAACAAATTGTTAATTACGAAACCTCTACCCCTGCAGTGTATTATTTTCTCATTCTCATTATGTTGTTTTCCCTTTTTATAATAATAATAATAATATTAGGATGATTTATACAGCGCCGTTTTGTGAAAAATCATCTCAAGGGCTCTAGTAAATGGCTAATCATGTTTATCCTTGAACATTACTTATGACCTGAAAATTTATTATTTTAATAAAGATTAACAGTTTAATTTCATTATCTATCATTTTTTTATATGAATACCGCAAAAGAGTCTCAACTGCTCCCATCTGAAGCCAGTGAGACTACGGCATCCCCAATTGGGATGTAGTGAGGCTGAAGGTAGTGGGGAGGGGAAGGAGATATGGGAGAGGAAGGTGAGGAAGTGCCTGGCTATTCAGATCTGGTCACCAAACACGGCTAATGCTATTTCAAGCAACGTTTCAATTCTGAATGGTGGCCTTACACCAGGGCGATACTGAGAGTATCTTCCACTCTGTCACGTGCCGCAAATAAACTATATATTATTTTAAATGAATAAATTGTGAAATAACACAAATTGATCAAATAAAATTTATTTGTCACGCCGGGATTCGATCCTGCGACCTTCGGTGTGAGAGTCAAGAGCCTTACCGCTGGATTACGCCGGCCGTCAAATCCTACATACTTTAATCTGTGTTTTAATCTATGTTTTTTATATAATACTTTGAATTTTTGCGGAAACTTCGATGGTTCAAGCAACCATGTAGGTAATATGTAATAAATAAATGATAAAAACCTTATTTTTTACATTTCCTTAGCGCATATTTTTTGGCTGCTATCATTGTGTGTGTATGATGCAAGATTCTTCAAGATTTCTGGGAAAGTTCTAACCACTGAGCTAAGTGGACCATATCAACGAACACAGTTAAAAATTATGTAAGTTGATACGTTCAAATTAGCTCAGACAAGAAAGAGGTCGTGGGTTCAATGCCTAGATGCAACTGAATCTTTTTCTGTTTAAAATTTTTCATTAGAGAATCTTTAATATTGTCTGCAATGATTAAATTTTACAATTTACGTTTTTACTGATAAGTTATTCCGCTACAAAAACATTAATTACCTACTCATAAAAAATAGAAGTATGTGGGCACATAAATTAATGGTAGCTATGAAAATTTTAAAATGATCTAATTTAAGAGCTTCTAGAGCATCGATCTTCATAATAGTATTATCTATTTGACAAACCATATACATCGTACCACTTAATAAGAACCTAACAAAAATCTCACCGCCTACATGCAATTAAAACAGGTGAATCAATCACATAAAAATATTCTCTACATTTTTATGTTGGGAGTTGTGTACCAACAACTTATTACATTACTCATGCCTGTATAGAAAGACGGTGATATTTAACTATGTAAGAAGGTAGGTAGAGTCACGCGGGGTTAATAGATACAATCTTTGCATTAGATTTTTTAAATTAAGGCTTATTAGATATTTTATTATTTCTCGTTTATTAATGTGTTTGATCGAGATACCCTAATAATTTTTATTTTAGGGTTACTCAATCAAACACAAAAATCTCATAAGTCAAAAAGTTTACATGCTTGGCCCATAGGCGGGGTAAGTGTACGCATTCTGTAGTGAAGTGTTCGCACTCTGCTTTGAATCTGCTCGTGATTGTAAAATGACCTATCCGGATGCTTTCGCATTCGCGGTATATTTTACTGTAAGAATTAAACCTGAAATATTTATATAACATACATACATGTATAAACCACGTAAGCTTATCCCCGCACACCTACTCCATCACACAAAAATAAAACTAACTTACAAAAATAGATAAATGGTTATCTGAATGACAATCGCCTCTTTGCAGTTTTAAAACCAACACTCCTTTGCTAAAATTTGTCATGGACCACAGAGTCCTATCTCCTATCACAATTGGTTACACAATAGCACCCATCAGTAAATGCGGGAATCAAATAGGAAACCCAGTAATAATTTTGAGATAAAAAGTAATCCACCCGTCAATTTGTATTTTCTTCTTCGGACTCACCGTACCGTAATCACTGCGACCTAAAGCTCTACAGAATTGAGGAATAAGCTCAGGTTGAATCATGCACGAATTTGTCGCTAACTTTACCGCCAACTGTTTCCCACCTCGTACGGTTACCCCACGTAACGTTACTCGTAACTTACAGAGTAGTAAAAATTTTCCCTGTCGTTCACAACGGGTATCCGATACGTGGGCAGATAGAATACAGAATAATACTAAGATATAATACTTTTCCTCACCTACGCAATGCTGTTCAGTGGTTGAGTTGACAAATGCGTCGGGTTCTCATTTTCTCGTAAATCCTTCGCTATTAGTACTCCATTGTACAAGCAATATTTTACGCTTATTGCGTCTGTAGTAGGAATTTTCAAATATTGTCAGGTTATTCGTAAACAGGGAATGTTTGTATTTCTTTTTTATCTGAATATTTACCTAATTTAGTAGACTAAGATGTTATGTAACTCTGGCATGTACCTACCTGCAATTCACGCCTTTGTAGTGTGTATTCGTGTATAATTTCATCATGTAACTAACTATACGTTCTTATAGGAGAAGGCAGGGTAATCACGAATGCTGGGTAATCCCGAACACAGCAATTTCACTGTGTAGAAAAAGATAGCAACATTTTACTCATTGCCATCTTAGAAATCATGCCGCCACTAATCAGGCGGAAGTGGAGCGCTACAGACATACATTATGCTCATATGAATAATTACAATATTTCATCCTTTTCGTTGAAATTTTTCCATAAATGAAACTCAGTGGAACTTATCAATTACTTGTAGTGCCAATACGACATTTATAGGTATAGATAGTTAGGTGTTTAAGATTTTATCACGATTATCAGATGCCGTCGAGCTAAACATAACCTAAAGTTATAAATCATTTTTTGTTGTTTTACTTTGAAGGGCAGGTATTGGCGAACGAACTGAGTGGGTCAATCTCGTACGTTCGGCATTGCCCTTCATAGTATAAAAGAAGCGAAGTATACCTAATAAAAAATTGCAAAACAAAAGAAATAAGAAACACATTAAACAACATAAGAACTGAAAAGGGCTAAGAAGCAAAACAAAAAAGAGAGACTGACAAAAAGCGGGAAAGTAATAAAAAGCTGTAATAAATTATAAAAATATTAAAAATTTTTGTTCTGACAATGACAATGTGAAGAAAAGAAAGAACGAGAACAAAGACAAAAAAGAACGAAAGAAAATATAGATTATCATTGCATTTTTTGCAATGAAAAATACGGAGACAGCCCACTTGGTGACGATTGGATCGAGTGCTATGTTTGTAAAAATTGGGCACAGATGGGCAATCGTCTTTCTTTGGCTACCATTGTGATCTTTTCCGCACACACTGATTTCAAATCTAAGTTAAATTGTGACTAATCTGTCATACATGATATCATTCTTAGGCTAGTCTGGGTCAATGGCGAATGATCTCAATTGCCCCACCAGGTGTCCGTGATTGCCCGACCAGTGTCGGGTAAACACGAATGCTAAAGGTTTGTTTTTGTTTAAAAAGTTGATTATATAAAGATAAATTAATAATGTTGATTATAACTATCTAACGTATATTAATGTACCTTTCAGAAGTACTTATTAAATTTATCCTAAATCTAGTATCTTTGGATTTATTTCCAAAATCCTTAGGAATTCGTAATTACCCCGCCTTCCCCTATTAGGTTGACAGAGTTTCAGTTTTTTGGCAAATTAATATATAAAACCATGGATTATCGTGTACTTTTCGATGATTTTACGATTTTTTTATGAATTTCACCGCTATGCTTACATACGGACGTAATTGCACATGGACAAAATTACACATGGAAAGAATTACACCTTCTGGAAATAAATTAGTCAAGAAAGTTAACCTATCTTTTGCTTTTTATTCTTAATTTTATGACATTTATTTGGCACACTTTTAAACACACTAAAATTTAAACATTTCAAAAAAATATATTTGTAGTTTGCACTTAATATGAGCAATTTAAGCAGGTATAATTTCGTGCATGTGTAAATTTATCCGTACGTGTGTAATCAAAACAACCCAAACACAAGGCCTGGCCATCGAATCAAATCAGTATTTAATCAGTATAATCTCGTAGACCAAACTTTCATGTACATTATTTACATTAATTGTCAGAAGTCATCGGTTTAAGTAAGTCATATGCGTCCTGTAGCACCCGATATTATGGACGCCTTTCAATAGAATACGATTTGTAAGTACCTACGACAATAATTATTATCGTAGACAAGATTTACAAAAAATATGTTATTCTGAGTATTAATCTTTGTACTTTCACAATAACGGCACCATTCTTCGCATAGACAATCTGGCATGATGCTGCATTTATGTTATTTTCCCAGTCTCATCTTTTCATATTCGCCAGATGTCGTTTGTGTCGTGAGTTGCCTCTTTTATCCCAAAACACCTCGAGAGAGAGGTCGCCAGAGTTTAACAATGCAATTAAATAATATATGTTCATAAATATTACTTTAAAAGTGACCCACTTTTTAACCATTGCATTGTTATGATAATTTGCGCCAGTTTAGTGAATTTAAGACAAGTATTAGGTATTGTAAGAAATTGCGTCAATATATAGTATACAATTTAAATTTTAAATTAAAGCATTCCAAATGTCGCCCCTGATTTTGTACTCTTTTTTTGTGTCATTTAAGCACACGCTCGGTCTCTCTTACACTTCCCTAACATCGTATATCACCATCCCGTTTGATCGAAATCAAAATATCATAATTACGATGAAACACAGTTCTCCGTTTGAAATTTAAGCAAAGAATTATCAAACTTTTGGATCACAAATCACGCCTACATTCCTTGTATTCTTCTTTATTCTATGTCAATAATTCCAACCATTTATATCACAATAGTATTGAAAATTTAACTATAATTCGATGACATTAATAAACAACACGGTTGATCAACGTAATATAGATGAGCAAATTGTACTCATGTGTACAGTTTTTCAATGTTATTTTAATACATCTGGAGGTTAATGCTGGAAGTGCCCATGTGAGTTTTTTGTAATTTAATTTAGGTACCAGAAACTACTCTGAACTTCCCATATTTGAATGCTCTGATTACCTTTGTTATGCTTTAGATGGGTGAAATTATGGTCCGTAGAATGTAGAAGTCAAAATTTTAATCTTTTTACGCCAAGAAATCGATAAATAATTTTAGTTTTTTTATTACAACAGTTGTATATAAAACGTTTAATCGATGAAACTAACAGTTTCATTTATAATGTGATAATTATCATTTCATATAAATGTTTGATACCTAAATACAATTAAAAATCATGTGTGCAGTTCACACGCGGTAGAAGTGAAATCTTCACAAAACTAAACTTCGAGAGAATGAGACGAATGCAGAATATCAGCAGTAGTAAAGTGTAGGGTTTATTTATTATAAAAGTGTTACCAAGCTTATTTTACATTTTATTCTATGAAGTACCGCACAAAGAGGACACCTATTAGTCTAACTCATTCTGTCGCAAGCTAAATCCTGTAGATATATGTGTTCATCTCTTTTTCGTGTCGCTAGTTTTCGTTTCATCGAGTTTCAAATCACAACGGTGCTAAAGAAGTTTTCACTTTGATAAAATAAGTCGTAATTCGGTTATTTTTATTTGAAACCCCCACTTCAAACAACCTGTAGATTCGTTGAATTTCTAAATGTACCAATCAAACCAATCCAATCAAACCGTGGTATGTTTCAGCAAAATCGTGCAGAATTAATTTTTCGATTGGCGTGAAAGAACAATCCAATTTCGATGGCCCCTTATCTTATTTAATCCTCATAAGAAATTCCATAATATATTTTCCAAATTCCTGAATACAATGGCGGCGATTCGATAACGTCGCGTTTTAAGTACGAAGCCATTGAAACATCGCTTTATTAAAAAACAATTATTCCGAGACAATAGAATAATGTCTATCCCACAGCCAATTTCCGAAAAATGCCCTTAATTATGACATAAATTCAGTTTCACATTACTTCCCGCGGCATTCGGGCGTTCCGGTCTCCACTAAATCATAAAGATGAGATTATTTAATGATCGCGGAAAATCCGTGGCCAATTGCTAAGTTTCATTGTTTTAAATCATTGGTTGATTTCTGCTACTCCGGTATCAAGATACAGGAGTGGATTGGTCACCGAGAATTTCATCAGATTTTATCGCTTCATACTAGCATGTGACTTAATAAATTGTAGAAAATTGATGGGAAGAACCAAATGTACCCGTACTATTAAAGTCACAATTGATTAAAAAAACTGATGAAAATTAAAAAAACATATTAATTACCTACTCAAAAATAGACCACACACCTTCCTTGATTTCTTTCGCAGAATTGATACTTTTAATCCAATTATTTCAGAATGCCATATTTCATGCTCCAAGATTTTTTTTTTTATTATCGAGGCTTCTGACTCACACAATGTTGTCATTTTTGCCTCATCTGTTTTTAAATTATAATATTATCATTATAACCTCTAATGATCTTTAAAAGGTACTTAGTCCTTTTATATTCATTTTGTATAAAAATTCACTTTCAAATATTTTCCAGTTTACATGATCTATTAATTTTAGCATTCTCGATATGGCGTGAAACTCGGTTGAGGCTATTAAATTCTGAACTTCCGATGAGTTCGAGGTCATTAGTATCGTCACTCTCTGTCGTTCATATTTAATGCACTTCGATAATGTGTGTTCGACATCTTCAATTTGTTCACATATCGAGCACATTGGAGAATCAGAGAGGCCTATCAAACACAATATTCTTCCCATTAGTGTATGTCCGGATCTTAATCTAAAAATGATTCTCATTTCCGATCTTTTCAGATTAACCTCAGTTAACCACGTTCTTTTAAACGGTTCGTTTTGGAGCTTTCTGTACCATATTCCCTTATTGGTAGACAACGTTTCAAAATGATTATTCCACATATTATTACATATGGAATTTATTTTTTATTTTCAGCGTTTGGCGTCCAGTCGTAGATGATTCCATTCACACATGCATCGTTTGCCAACAAATAGGGTCCAAGATTAGGGGTGCGATTTATTTGCTAGTTAGGAGCGTCTAAGAGTTAATAAGTTACGTCTAATACTGCATCATAAATTTTCTACGCTCTACACTCTCTCTACCTGTAAGACCTGATGATGAACAAGGCTGTTCGAAACGTTGGATCAAGAATGAAGAATGGCAACACGGCTCCCCACACTCCTAAAAGCAAACAACTTACTGCCTAACTAACCGTTGCATTGCTCAGGCATTAGGATAGACCACCACACGACTTTGTCTCTCCATACTCTCCTTGCTTTTACATTCATATATCGTTTCATGCATACTCTTCTATTACTCTGACTCTTGATATGACCAGAGTCATCATCTTTTGATTTACTTGATCGTGGTGTGTCTTCCTCGGGTTTATATAAAATATTTGCCAGTTTGCCCCTGTCAACGGAAAGTTACAGATGCTTCCAACAAACATAGACTAATGGGAGATTTTAAACTTACTTCTGGTGCACTTATAAAACGATAGATTCAAGTACATCGTTGGTCACAGATGTGAAACGTATATACTGCAGTACAGGAGTCCGTAAACTGAAAGTAAAGCAAAGTGGGATAGAGAGATGTTTACGTGGAGATGAATTGACGTGAAAAAAGTTGAAAACGAATAGATGACATTGGCAGAACACATAAAAAAAAGGTTTCTACACAATTAAAACATAATTGTGTGTTATTTTTAAGTTTCAGTTTTTTCTTTTTTTATTTTTTCCATAATGTAACTTTATATACGCAATATGGACATGTTGAAATGAAATGATGATATTTCTCATTGTTCTTTTTTGTTATTTTTTGTTGTGATACATAAAATAATTGTATGTGATTTTTAAGTTTAAAACTAGTATTATGTAATAATATTATTTTTCTTACTTTTGTACTCTATTATATGTTTATTTATAAAAGGCAGTATAGCCGTTTATGTTTTTAAAATATAAAAAAAAATAAAAAATAAAAAAAAATAAAAAAATAAAAATATTGTTTTTCATGGAATTTATGGAAGTTTGATAGAGTAAATTAAATAATTAATAAGTCAGGTACGCCTGGTATGCATTATGTTATACTAGCTGGTACCCGGCATGTGTTGCTATGCCACTCAAAGAAATAAATTGATTCTTCCTGCATGTCCTTTCCCGTTCGTCCCCGATCCCTTCCACCTTCCCCACCTTCCATCTCCCTGTGTCTTCCCTCTCCGCAAACCCCCCCCCCTGCCTTTCCTCCCTGCCGCTAAAATATTTGAAATACACACATTTTCATTTATACAAATTTCATAACGCCAGAGCTTACCATTATATACAGCCTGTATTACTTGCTAATAATGTAGCTTTCTATTGGTGAAAGAATTTTTCAAATCGGTTCAGTAGTTTCGGAGCCTATTCAATGCAAACAAACAATCATATCTTTCCTCTTTATAATATTAGTAGATTATCATGAAAACAAGCTAGTGCGTCCAAGTGGTTAAATTTAAATTTACAATGATTTGTGCAGGAATAGTATGTATCTACTCGTAAAATAGTATGTATTTGAAAAAATAATATATACCTACCAACAACAAAGTGTTGAGAGATGAAATAAAATGTTACTTTTTATCGTCATTAATTAGTTCATACCATGTTCAATAACAGAAGAACCAAAATATTTATATTTTGATGCATTTTTTAGAAAAAATGTTAGAAAAAATAAAATATTAAACATTCAAAATTTATCAGAACCTTCGGAGGCAAGTATGGGTATCGCCGTATCGGGAACCATTTTTTAATTAACCCAAGTTGTTCGCTACGTTTGGTGACGTTGCAGCGGTGCCCCTCCCCATCCCCCCCCCCCCCCCCCCTCCCCCCTGCGTAACGTTTCGGATCGGGGGAGAATGGTTGAGAGAGACCATTTGATCTCTTCAGCTTGATAGCCTTATCTCCGGTTGAAGGGATGGATTCATACATCCCTTCAACCAGTTAAATTTGAAATATCATTAAATATTAGGTCCTTACATATGAAATTGGCGTTTTCCCGTACTGGCAATTTTGATCTCAAATATCTTCTCTTCGGCTAGGAATTCCAAATTCAAATTTATACAACTATTTACTCATGTATTTGTGTTTCGAAAATTATAATTCATTTGTATTTTCCTTAATTGTTTCTTTTCTTTGCGTCACTTAGTTTACAAAATGGAAAACTTGAAATATCGCGTTATTTACGAGTATGAGTTCCACCGTGGCACCAGTGCTGCAGAAACGGCTCGAAGGATTAATGATGTGTATGGCGACGGTGCCGCAAAAGAAAACACAGTGCGTTTTTGGTTCCAACGTTTTCGTTCTGGAAATTTCGATCTGCAGAACAAGCCCCGTGGACGGCCGGAGACCAAAGTTGATAATGAAGAATTGAAGGCTATTGTGGAAGCGGATCCATCGCAAACCACGTCCGAGTTAGCTGCAGGCTGCGGTGTTAGTGATAAGACTGTTTTAATCCACTTGAAGCAAATTGGGAAGGTGAAAAAGCTTGAAAGGTGGGTACCTCACGAATTGAGTGAAGCAAATCAACAAACGCGCGTTAGAACGCTAGACCACACACTGCGCTACAGACGGCTACCAAATTAGAGGAGCTTCAATTGGAATGTCTAAGACATCGACTGTACTCTCCGGACCTTGCCCCAACAGATTACCATTTTTTTCGAAATTTGGATAACTTCTTGCAAAAGGAAAAAATTCAACTCCGATGGGCCAGTCCAAACCGCCTTCAAGGATTTTATTGATTCCCGTCCGAATGGTTTTTTTAGTAAAGGGATCGAGGAACTACCTATGAGATGGCAAAAGTGCATAGATAGCAATGGTACATACTTTGATTAAATAAATATATTATATTTAAAAAAAAAAACGACTTTATGTTCCTCCCATACAAAACGCCAATTTCATAAGTAAGGACCTAATATAAAAAACTTGAAAAAGAATACAATTTTTTTTTTTTAAATTAAGATAAATCTTTACCACCAACAAAAATATAAATCTCCGTGGACACTGAAAAAATAACCTTTTGCGTCCAATCCTAGGAAACATATCCTTGCAAATAGAGTAGTGGTACACATTTCTACAATATGTCATCGATGTTACTAATATAAACCAATTTTGGATTCATATTTGGAGGAAGAAAGGACTAACTTATTTTAAAATTTAAAACAACTCGATATACAGTTAAACTTAGGGAACGTACCCAAACTACGTGACCAACTTTTTGCAATTTTTAACCCCCCCCCCCCCCCCCCCCCGGTGACCAAAATCCTAAGGAACCCGCTGCTCATTTGTATGGAGCGTGACCTTTTGAAGACCCCCCCCCCCCCCTAAAAGTGTCACGTAGTATGGGTACGTTCCCTTATCTTTAAACAGATGATGTGAGCACAATAACAGACTAAAATAAATATACCTTCATCATCGTTATTTTTTGAGAACAAGAAAAATGTGCAAATACGCAATTCTATCAGATGTATCTCTTCCCGGTGGAATGAATAGCTTCCTTGGATAGTTCATTAGTAGGTGCTGACATCTGTAAGGCGCATTATGGCGTTTGAAGACGAATTACTTGAAAAAGCTGGTTTCTAAGAAAGAATTTATCATGCATGTTAGATTATTTTATACTTTCTTTGAAAGCATTTAAAAATGCTCGCAGTGCACTAATGTCCACATTTTTCCATCTTTCAACCGTAAGTATAGTCCGTTCGTTATTTTGCCATGCACTTAAGGCAATTCAGATAGACTTAACACGGTACGTACGTGCATCAATGACAGCAAATAATGCAACAATGCACATTAAATACCTGAACACAGTTTGGAGCCAGAGGCGCAACTGAGACTTGGGTGGCCCTCGCTTTTGCCCCGGGTACCGCCTCTTCTCAATAACGTTATGAAACAAATCGTGAACCATATTTGAAAGAACGATTGCTTAGTGTCAATTTTCATAGATAAATAAGCTTACAGTCATTGTTCGATGGGCTTTATGTATATTTTTAATGTGAATATTTCAACGACCCATTTCATTATTTCTGTTATAATTAGTTTCGAGCAAAGTGCATTCATTTAAAATAAATTAAAAAACTTAGTATTTTACTAACGTACTTTTATCTCTAATAAATCAAGTATACATTGATAAATTATTTATTTATTATAAGAACTTTGTACATTGTTTATATTTCTGTGTTATTTCATCCGTCATGCTAGGGATGTCCCTGTGTTATGGCTGGTGAAGTTTACAGATTGGAAATCATTCATTTTATGGTTGATGAATATGTAACATATAAATATATAATATATAACTTAAATATGTCGATCGCGTAAACAATTGACACGAATACAGTTGCGATGCGCATATCTTGGCTGTTATTCGAAGAAGAAGAAAATAGAACTAAAAATGAATTCATTTTTAATATAGGTAATAAAAACTTATCGAATACTCTAATTTAGTTAAAGGGTACCTTGTTATTCCTTTCTCGCTAAAAACAATGAGTAGGCATGAGCTAAACAAAAGGCTGTTTCTCAGTGACGTCTCGCATTTCACCTCGCAAAACCGCAACGTCGGAAGTAAATTCATATGCTATAATATCTACACACAATCAATACTATATTTGTGTCAACACTTAGAAATGCAATACCTACATAGAGCAATAATTAAACGCTATTTTAAAAAATTCAGTGACATTATAATTAAAATAAAGATTATTTTTTTTTTATAATTTATAAACTAACGTTTAATACAAGATTTTTATGCATAGAACAAAGGGTAACAATTATTATAAGGAAAAATGTAATAATCAGTAATTGTTGAATGAAACACCAGTATATATTGAATTATTTGACGGGTATTAGATAAGCCGCCATAGCTCAGTGGTCAGAGCATCCGACCGGCAATCAGAAGGACACGGGTTCAAGTCCCGTTGGCGGCAAGTATTTTTTCTCGGAAGATTTTTCAATGTAAATAAGTGTTTTAGGCTGACAATTATTGCTTATAATAATTGTTAAAATAAAGACATTGCTTTTTTTACATTAGCTCCATAGGAAAATAATTCCCCTTAGGGCTTTAATCATCTTTAGAGATCCTATGTGGAGAATCTTTTTAGGGTAGGAAAGAGAGGTAATTCTGGGAAGGAAAACATTATGAGGGGTGGGTAGGAATCTGGAGTTCAGTGTGTCCAGGAGTGACGGACGTATAAATCTATCCATCTCACTGCGGTGCAAGCCGATGTTCCGAAAGTGTCCTGCTGGACAAAAGATGGCAAAAGGTCTCCCTCAACGTGTCTGTTCCGTTCCGGCTTGCAACACAGTCGGTGGACCGACACATCCCCCATCCGCTGCTAAGATCCGGACAAACCTCACCCGCGAACTTAAATCATCAAAAGTAGCGAACCACTTTTCTTAGTCCCTTTCAATTTGTTCATTTGAGTTATCCATAATTTTCAACACATAGTCCAAAAGTTGGGACAAATAATATATTCTTGCGCTGTGAACATCAAAAATAAAATTTAATATTAAATGAGCAGTGACCTTTATTGGTCAACAGGCGCCTTTGTCTCTTGTCTGTCACCGTTACGTGTAACAAGGGCCTAATATATACATAGTGTAGGTATGTCCTATATACCCACAATACTACGTCAGTACATTCTACATCTAATACATCTATTCGTGCTACCTCCCACAGCATTAGTCGATGCACTTCAAAAGCGAGTCAAACACAGAACTCAAACAATATGGTCATTATTTTCCCACGACTGATGGCAATTGGTACTTTGCGGACACATTGAGCATTAGGGTGGACTAGTAGTTTTATGAACGGTGGTAGATCTTGCCTCCATAGACGTATCTTTCTTATTTTCTACCATTTAATAAATCAAAATCAAAATATCTTCGGAGGTCGTAAGATTTGTAATAAGGCACTTAAATACCTACCTACATAAGTATAAACCATATATATTTGGGTAACATTTTTTTATTTCAAATAGGGAATTATATCTGAATTAATAAACTTAAAAACCGATCGTTCGTAATTAAAAATTAAACGGATACAAATGAAAAAGCTATTCTTAAATGGACACATCATGATATCATATTTTTATATCAACACAAACTGCAATTTAATTTGATAAAGCTGGTATGACCTACGATATACTTAACGTAACATTTTTTTCTTATTTCGAATTATAGAATTTGTTCAAAGAACGTCACTATCTCAATGAAAATTCTTTTTTTAAACTTTCTTCAGGAAGGAAGGTAGGCAGGTACAATAATATTGAAAAAATGCGAATAAGAAAGTCCAAAAATAAACAAGATTTCACATATGAAAAAAGAATCTTTGCTGAACCATAGTCACCAAGGGCGGATCCAGGATTTTTTTCTGGGGGGGGCACAAGGGGCGGACGGGTAAAAAAATGTTTGATAGAGACAGTTTTCTGTACTGTGATGGAATCTCCACAGTACAAAAAAATACTTCCCGGGCCCCCCCCCCCCCCCCCCCCTAAATCCGCCCTTGATAGTCACGAACAAAGTTTGCCACCTAGTCCAAAGTTAGCCATCTATTCAAAGTAAGGTTTGCTTGAAAAATAAAGTGGATGCTGCAGATCAAACAAATTTAACGGCAACAAATTTACAGACAAGCGAATTGCAAACGGTTGAGTTAAAAACAATAAATGTAAACAAACTAATTCCAGCGACAGCTCGTACTGACTGTACCGGAGGTTAGTTTTAAAATAACTTTCTGTATTTTGTAAATAATCAATTGCATAACGGGTTCAAGCAGGTACAATTTGGGAGGCGGGAATGGGTATCGCCGACCCGGGTGCCTTTATTGGATAACCAACACCTCTGCCATAGGTCACCCCAAGTCCCAAGTGGTTCGCTACGTTTGGTGATTTAACAGGGGTGCCCGGGTTGATGGGGTGAGGTTTGTCTAGGGCTTGGAGGCGGATGACAAGGACCCCAAATTCCTACCCACACCTAAAACCCTTTCCTTCCCAGAACTCTCCTCTCCTTCCTTTCCTTAAAAAAACCCTCCACGCAGCATCACCAAAGATGACATAGGCCCTGAGGAAAATTATTTTTCTCAGGGCCTCCCGTGTGGAGCTCATGTAAAAAAAAAGCAGAACAATTCCAAAAACTTGGACCTGCTGTCCTGGCCGACCTGCTCCCCCGAAGACTTCAGTACAAATTGCTCAATCAAGGCGCAGGTTTTCCCCTACCTTTCTTCCCCCTGCCTTCAACCTTTTACCAATTTTTCCGCATTTTTCAAATTTTTGCAAATATTTCCCTTTTTCTTCCATTCTTTCCCCAGTTTTCCCTCTTTTTCCCATTTTTCCACCTTTCTCTCCCTAGGCGTTGAAGCGGCCAGCCGGTCCCTTTCCACTTCATCGTTTGTGCGACCGGCGAATACAGTGCCTGTTCCGTACACTGAGATACATATACTCTTCCTTCTCACGCGTGTTATTTGAAAACGAAAAAGAAAGAAAATACTATAACGATGACGTCATATACAATCTCTCGCTGGTACTAGTATAACTATCTTTTTTTGCTTTGTTGTTTGAGTATAAATAATGCATTTTAAGCGTGACTTTGTTACAAGCCGGCGATAGTAGATTTAAGCAGAACCGTGGAAAATATAATACTTGTAAAACCCATCGTTTATGATACTGCAAATCACTTAAATTGCCACTTATTCAAGTAGCAGAAGAGGTAGAGGATCAATAGAACTACTAAATCTGATAACTATTGGAAATGGGGTTATAATTACTGTACAACTATTGTCTCCGATTAGATATAGAAATCTCAAAACAAATAAAAAAAACTTCCATAAATGTAGACTGCCCACCCTATTGAACACAGGTGATACGTCACCCGATTCACCGTTACTGACGATAGGAGTAATAGTTGACCAAGCGGGTCAGGCGATAGGAGCAACGTTGACCTCACCGGTCGCAGGTCGCAGGTCGCAGGTCGCAAGTCACAGGTAAACCCGAAGTGCCAGGTGACCGCCAAGTCATCACCGAGTCCAGCACTTATTGATGTATTGATTAATGATTGTTTTAAATTATAAATGGTATTCTAGAGACGAATAAGCACATTTCTTTATTTATGTGAATGAGGAAGTATGTATAAACATAAAACTAAAAGAATACGCCCCTTTAGCTTTTACAGCGAAAACAACATAATACAGAACGTTCAATAAAATTCTTGTTAAAAACAATATTTTGTTGTTTACTGAAATTTGTTGACCCATATGGAGTATGATGGTCTGAAGATGATTTAATGAAAAAGTCATCGAAAATTTAAACAAAAATTATACAAAGGGTAACAATTATTGTAAGCAATAATTTTTAGCCTGAAGCATTCATCTACATTGAAAAATTGTCCCGAGAAAAGATACATGCCGCCGACCGACGGGACGGGACGGGAGTAATTGTTAAATGAAACACTACATGTCATACCGAATTATTTAGCGGGTAGGAGATAAGGGAACGTACCCATACTACGTGACACGTTTAGGGGGGGGGGGTCTTCAAAATATCACGCTTGGTACAAATGAGCGGCTGGTTGCTTAGGTTTTTGGTCACCGGGGGGGGGGGTTAAAAATTGCAAAAAGTTGGTCACGTAGTATGGGTACGTTCCCTAAGCCGAAGTAGCTCAGTGGTTAAAGAGCAGTTGACCGAATATCAAAAGGACGCGGGTTCATGTCCCGTTGCGGCATGTATCTGTCTCAGGAGATTTTTTCAATGTAGATGAGTGTTTCAGGCTAATAATTATTGCTTATAATAATTGCTACCCTTTGTGCTATGCATAAAAATCTTGTAAACATTAGTTTATCAATTAAAAAAATAAAATAAAAATTATACGTTAAATTTATGGGCAAACTGCTCGGCTGGTCGGAATTACCTTTTTCTCTTGACTTAATTTAATCAGTGATACCTACCTGACATTGTTTAAAGTAAAAAATGTAAATATATAATTATGGTCTCCGGTGACTTTTTTGGTGTATTTTTTTCTTGAAGACCAAACAAAAAAAATCTTCCACATATCGTCACTGACCACTTAACAGAGTAACCGCTCAACCCCTCACCCGATTCTATCGGTCTAAAGCTATTGATTTTTAAAGTTTTAATGGAAAAATATATCACAAATGTCACCGGAGACTAAAATTTCATTTACATTTTTTAGTCGAAATGATGTCAGGAATCAGTGGTCAAGTACTATATTGGACCGTTTTATCCGTGTCTTTTAAATAAAATTTATGGGTAAGATATGAGTTTTAGTGCCTTCTTGCTGATTTAAGATCAAATGGGACAGAATGTTCGTTCAATGAAAAAATCTTCGAAGTGAAATTTGTAGCACAAAATCCACGTATTTAGGGCAAAATTCGGACCGTGATCTCGCGTGAGATCTAACTTTGTTTGCTCTTTCCAGCTATATGGCCCCGAATACTCACAAATTGCCGGTACCATTCAATGATGGTCTGAAGACTGTTGAACAAACAAACTGTTTATATGTAAGGGTAGCAGAGTTTCATCATCGAAAATGTGAACTTGGAGCAGCCTTAAAAAAGAAATGTGCATATTTTATATTGAAAATATACGAGTTGCTAGATTAATTGTATAAAATGAAATACTCTCCGTATAAAAATCAAAAAATTGCTTGAATTTTTTGAAGTGAAAACATCTTAAGCACCGTTGTGATTAAAAACTCGATGAAACGTAAAATAGCGACACTAAAAAGAGACAAACACATACATCTATAGGATTTAGCCTGCGAGAGAATGAGATATATAGAGCATAATCGGTCTCCTCTTTGTGCGGTGCTTCGTAGTCTCCTCTTGTCTATTTTAGTTTTCTGAAGGTTTTACTTCTATTGCACACTGTGATTGTTTAACTTTTCTTTATTCATTGCTTTTGTTAATTAAGTACGTAATTTGAGGATGTTTTTACCACCTTAGTAGGCACATGGCCGTGTAGTGGTGGTCGATTTTATATACTGTGCATTAAAATATGAAATACAAAATAATATAAAAGAATATAAAAAGTATAGAATATAAAATGCTAGAATATAAAAAGTACTTATGTAATTTAAAAAATATAAAAAAAATCAAAGAGTACTATAGAGCAGGGGTCTACAAACTACGGCCCGCGGGACAAATCCAGCCCGCCAGTGTCATCAATCCGGTCCGCGACAGCTAATGACCAGTGTCATCAATCAGGCCCGCGACAGCAAATGGCTTATTGTTGTTTTGATAAGTGGGATAAAAAACACATGATAAAATATTACAACAAACATTATGACATAAAATACTAAATAAATAAATATAAATACTAAAGAGATTTATGTAACTGTAATTTTCCACTAACAATAGTTTGTAGTTGTGGACCAATTTTACTTGTACCAATTATTTAAAACCTTCCACACATCATCCCCTAAAATTAAAAGAGATTTAAGATGCTCATCGGTTAACTTAGATCTATAAACATTATTCGTGCTGTTCTTCATTTTGGAGAATGTTTTCTCATTCAAGTTTATTTTTTTTGTTTTTGAATTTTTTATTTAGATGAACGTAAATTTATTCACACATCTAGTAGGAAAATATAAAAAAATACAATTTACTAAGTACAGTAACATTTACAAATACATTTTAAAAAATAATACTAAGTAAAAAAGATAACTAGTAAGTAATCA
Source organism: Limnephilus marmoratus (assembly GCA_917880885.1). Lineage (NCBI taxonomy): Eukaryota > Metazoa > Arthropoda > Insecta > Trichoptera > Limnephilidae > Limnephilus > Limnephilus marmoratus. The sequence goes on from OU862923.1 coordinate 19,139,692, forward strand.
AAAAATATTTTTTACATATAATGCACATATCCTACGAAAAGTGCCGAGACTTGAGGCTTCCTTATTAAGTAGTACCAAACACAGAAAACCGCCCACAAGCAAATTTATGCAAATTAACAAAAGTAATTCTACCGAATTTAGCAAGCCTATGCTCGCTCAGGGCGCGTACTCGGCAACTACTCTAGAAGTTATAGTTAATGTCAAGAATATTAAAACGGTTTTGGCCCTTGGAACTTAGGGAACGTACCCATACTACGTGACACGTTTACGGGGGGGGGTCTTCAAAATGTCACGCTTGGTACTGTAGCGGCCACTCTACCGCTGCGCCACTGACCTCCATGGAATACGCTAGAAAATACGGCATACCTACCGCTGCAAGGCCGCCTAGGAATAATCCGCCACCTACGCGAAAGAGCTAGAACGTCTGGCTGTACCAAACAAGTGCACGCAGAAAGTTCGAGCAATATCTCGGCTTTGCGTGAGTTCACCCGGCATTACCTACCGTTCTCGAAACTACTTGCCCGACCGGCAGAGTATATAAGCCAGCGCTCGCTCGCTCAGTCTCGAGTCTCAAGTCAGTACTTTCCATTCATCGGCCGAACAACACAGTCCGAGCAGTGCAGTAACTCTTTACGAGCCTGCGCCGGGCACGGGCCCGCGCAGTCAGCAGTGAACACCATTTATCCAGTGTGACATCGGGAACATTTCCAGCACCTTCGAGGAACTTCTCCAACTACCATCTCGACATGAGATGTCAGGCAACGCGCCAGCAACCCAACAGCCAACAACCGGCATCCTGCAACGAGCAGCCACAAGCAATCCTGCAACGAGCAGCCACAAGCCTCCTGCAACGAGCAGCAACAACAACAGGCAACGCGCCAGCAATCCTGCAACGAGCAGCAACAAGCATCCTGCAACGAGCAGCAACAAGCATCCTGCAACGAGCAGCAATCAGCATCCTCACCGCCTCTCAAGGTTCCTTCCTGTATCACGTGTGTGCTCTGACCCACTGGACACACAGCCGCCATACCTCGTCAACGCGACGACGGTCAACCGCTTGGACCAAGGTCACTTCTACACTGCCATGGTGTAGGGCAACACGCCGGCTTCCTGAAGACCTGTGATCTTCACCGCCGTAGTCTCCTGACCTTTCTTTTCACTCATCACGCAGCAGCACCACTGTCACTCCGCTCCGCATCGACCTCCGCTACGTAGCGCATCAATAAAAGACTGACTCATACATCGACTGACGCCTTTCATTTCTCTCGCCATTTCTGTCTCCCGCGCAGTCAACAGTGAACACCATTTATCCAGTGTGACACCAGGAATATTTCCAGCACCTTCGAGGAACTTCTCCAACTACCATCTCGACATGAGATGTCAGGCAACGCGCCAGCAACCCAGCAGCCATCAACCGGCATCCTGCAACGAGCAGCAACCAGCATCCTGCAACGAGCAGTAACAAGCATCCTGCAACGAGCAGCAACAAGCATCCTGCAACGAGCAGCAACAAGCAATCCTGCAACGAGCAGCAACAAGCAATCAGGCAACAAGCCAGCAACACAACCGGCAACGAGCCAGCATCCTGCAACGAGCAGCAATCAACATCCTGCAACGAGCAGCCACAAGCATCCTGCAACGAGCAGCAACAAGCATCCTGCAACGAGCAGCAATCGGCATCCTCACCGCCTCTCAAGGTTTCTTCCTGTGTCACGTGTGTGCCCGGCCCACTGGACACACAGCCGCCATACCTCGTCAACGCGACGACGGTCAACCGCCTGGACCAAGGTCACTTCTACACCGCCATGGTGTAGTGCAACACGCCGGCTCCCTGAAGACCAGTGATCTTCACCGCCGTAGTCTCCTGGCCTTTCTTTTCACTCAACACGCAGCAGCACCATTGGAGGACCCACCACATACCCGCCCTGGTATAGGTAACAGATGGTTACCCCTTCAAGGCTCTTGCAAGGACTCTAATTTTTTTGTATAAAAACGGCTCTACATTTAATAAATGATACTAGACCTCCATTGCCCTCGCATACGTTGTTAGGTAGCAGTATGCAAGTGCTACTATGTACGCAGCAGCACCACTGTCACTCCGCTCCGCATCGACCTCCGCTACGTAGCAACAATAAAGACTGACTCATACATCGACTGACGCCTTTCATTTCTCTCGCCATTTCTGTCTCCCGCTCCCTCAGTACAGATGAGCGGCGGCGGGCTTAGGTTTTTGATCACCGGGGGGGGGGGGGTTAAAAATTGCAAAAAGTTGGTCACGTAGTATGGGTACGTTCCCTTACTGGAGTAATCAGTAAGCCCCTAAGGCTCGAAAGTTAAGGCTGGAGACCCCTGCTATAGAGTAAGCATATAAGAAAGGATTATTATAATGATATTTTGTATGTGCATGTTAGTTACATTATGATACATTATTTTAATATTGGAGTGAATTGTTATTGTCACCGTAATTTTCTCAGCAGATTAGTAGACTAGTGAGGCGCTAAAGTATACTGAACATATCAGTAGTGTCAAACAGTTTTAAATAAATAATGTAAAAAAATATTTAATCTTTCGGTTATTATAAATGAAAAATAAATCGCTTTAGCAATGTCTGATGACCATATCTGGATAGTCAAAAGTACTTCCCATTCTTCTTCTTTCGATCTTTTTCCATTCCCTACTCCCTTTTCAGCCTCATAACATATTCACGACCACTGGTCCTGGACAGCCAATTGGTATCCTTGTGTGGCTTTCACATAAAAATACACTTAGACATTCACATGATAATATATGATAATAATTCATTGATAACATGCAGTCCCACCTTCCTCTTTCCCATTTCCTTCCCCTCCCCACTACCCTCAGCCTCACAACATACCCCAATTGGGGATGCCATAGTCTCACCGGCTCCAGACGGGAGCAGCTGAGACTCTTGTTAGGTGTTCATATAAATCATATAAAAAAACACATTGCTAACTACATCTGAGCACTTAACTAACAGTAGTAGATAACAAAGGCGTAGAAAAGTAAAGAAATATGCAACAAATAAATGGTAGAAAACAGTCATAAAATAAAGTGTTAAACGTACTATCTATGCTTGTGCGTACAATACTGTTATACAATATTTGCCCGTAGTTTCAGGGGGCATTGTTGAGCAAATTTACGAGGCAAAGAAAAGCCTCGACTCGTTTCATTTTATTTGAGCTCCATAATGGTCCATTAAGATAATTTAATGTGTGCAAAAGTGGGTTCCTTTCCGCGACCATATCTCCTTATGGGTGGAAGTACCCTGCTTGAAACAAAGCGCTGTAACATGCACCGAAGATTACGTTGGAGAGGTTTATTCAAGGAAGAGACGGTCGTGACAAAGATTTAACGGCGGCATATGCAAAATGGGAAGGATTTCTCATTAAATTATATCCTAGCACTCCATTGTCTTCTGGTCTCCTGGTATGGTTAGGGCAAGTTTTTTCGGACAGAGTGCCAGTTGTTTCACAGAATTTGAACAATTCATCAAATTTAAAAATATTGAAGTTCTGTCAATTTGTTTTCGTTATTATTTCAGTTATGTGATAAAACATAATAACCTAACTTGAATAGAACCCCAATGGAACCCAGAACATGAAAATAAACTTTGAAATTTGATGAATTGTTCAAATTCTGTATAACAGCTGGCCTTAGAGAGTGGAGGAAATAACATAGTAATATAATAACACAGTAATGAAAATAAAATAACTTGGATACGTTTTAAGATTTTCACTGCTAAAAGTATATTCGTTATTTGTTTTTGGGGTGTTATGCCGTGTTGCGCTACCTCCTTCTTTAGCCAACGTTTCGGACAGCGTTGCAGTGTCCATCAACAGGGCAGATTATTTTATCAACTTATTTCATGTAATAAATAAACTTTGTTAAGTTCTATATAATTTATCATTCTTTGTTCTCCAGAGTTGAAGAATACTCTCGGTGTCGCCCTAGTAATCACTTCCTTTTTTCTTTTAAAGTTTTTTTATTATAATTTTATAATACTGTTTTCACTTCTACGATTCTAAGCAAACTTAAAACTAACTTAAAAATTCTATACAAGTACAAAAATTAATTAGGTAGTGGTAGTGGGAGGGGTGATTTTGGGGGAGGGAAAACCGGTCGCAAAAAAATTAAAAATAAAGTAACAAATGTACATTGAAAATTAAAACTCTTCAAAACAAAATGTCTAGAAATTGTTACATAATTAATGCCGAAGAAAGATGAAAAAAGTATAATAAGCTTTAATTATGTACGCTTGGTGACTAAATCTATTACAACAAAGTATTTTCTGACCTCTGTCTTTTCCCTTAACCCTATTCCTTCAAACATAGATTTTAGAGAAAAAAAATGTCACCATGTGGATGTTAGGTAATGTAGGTACTCTGGTATACCTTGTCCAGTCTCTTCTGTGATCGTAAACCCTCGATACTAGCCCGAATAAATTGTCACAATTATTTAATTTTTCTTATATTGTGGATTACAATTAACATCGTGCGTTATGGTTGGACCACCCCTTACATAAATAATTGTCATAGATCTTTCTATCATAATAAAAAAAATTAAATAATTTTCTGAAAACTTTTTGTTTTATTTACAACTAGCAGACCCGGCCACACGTTGCTGTGGCTAACGAAACACAACGCCATTACTCAACCTTTATAAAATCCACACCACCCGCTTGCCAGCTGTCCGCTGCCTGAATTGAATATTTGAATTTCTCGGCTTTACTCTACTATAATAAGCATGTATTATATACATATAAACCTTCCTCCTCAAAATACTCGTACTAGTAATAATTATACACAACTCATTTTTCTTCAAAATACTCGTACTAGTAATAATTATACACAACTCATTTTTCTTCAAAATACTCGTACTAGTAATAATTATACACAACTCATTTTTCTTCAAAATACTCGTACTAGTAATAATTATACACAACTCATTTTTCCGCATAATACTCGAACTAGTAATAATTATACACAACTCATTTTTCTTCATAATACTCGAACTAGTAATAATTATACACAACTCATTTTTCTTCATAATACTCGAACTAGTAATAATTATACACAACTCATTTTTCTTCATAATACTCGTACTAGTAATAATTATACACAACTCATTTTTCTTCATAATACTCGTACTAGTAATAATTATACAAAACTCATTTTTCTTCATAATACTCGAACTAGTAATAATTATACACAACTCATTTTTCTTCATAATACTCGTACTAGTAATAATTATACAAAACTCATTTTTCTTCATAATACTCGAACTAGTAATAATTATACACAACTCATTTTTCTTCATAATACTCGTACTAGTAATAATTATAGTAAATATAATAATTATATGTAGGATTACAAAAGATTTTTTAAATATTTATATTGAGGGATCAGTAGGATTTATAGGTTCAATTAGAAATGCCACAGAGCCGAACCCTCTGATATGAAAATATCTGGAGTCGGTGAATTATATTCCCATTTGGTCTCTAGTAGTTGACATGTTGTTCTTATATTGTTTTGTATTTATAATACTTATATAGTGCAATTGCATAGCGTGGGTTGACTAGATGATCATTTGGGGAAGTGTGTGAAAGGGTTAAGTTTTTCCTGTGGGGAAAATTTAACCCGGACATTTAAATCTGGCGCGTAAAAAATTATACGTACTAGTAATAATTATACACAACTCATTTTTTGATCTGTCATTCTGATTATTGTTAGAATCGAAATCTAGATAATTACAAAAGTGGCTTTATATTGGCTTAAAAGCCGTACATAATTTACTTCAACCACTGTTTTCTAACTTTAAATAAAAATGTTACCGAAATTTTCTTTTGGTCTCCGGTGACATTTCTAACGATCTTTTTTTATATTTTTAATCGAAAAACATTTCACGTCACTCAGCTGAGCAACTGCCCAACACCTACTGAATTTTATGATTTTAATTAAACACAAAAAAAAACAACCAAAAATGTCACCGAAGATCAAAATTTCATTTCCATTTATTCCTCCGAATAAAGTCAGGAATCACTGATTAAAGTAAGTCAGGTACGTTCCTTAATACTACCCCGAATAGTAAAGAGATTTGTTTCTTCCTTATATCTCCCTCAAATATCACATTTGTCCGGAAAGTCACGCGTCGGTGCCCTCGGCTTCCTATGCAGTGCAGGACCGCGAGGAGTGAAGTTGCCTTATCCAACAGGGAAATTGGAGTGGGAGATTGCATCGATACAGAAAGTAGGTAGGTACTATACATAATACAATATTATACTTTTGTAAGTGTTAAAGGAAACCATTATACTCGTGTTCCTTATCGTGGAGAAAATGGCCTGTCGCATGTTCCCATTTTGCTTAATTGTATTCACGAAGTTAAGCCTTCCATTTCATTCTGAGCCCACCTTTATTATCGCATTTTATTATAAGACCAACGCAGACCCGTTAAAAATCGCAGAAATTAAAAAAAAAATGTTGATGTTTCCTTATGTGATTTTTAACAACTGCTGTCACTGATACAAATCCTTTAAATATTTGTTTTATAATTTTGTCGAATTGAAGTCGATTTTATATTTTGATTTTTATTTTTTCTCTTTTTTTATATTAACTATGAACACTGTTTTGTTTTAACATTCACAATTTATAATTCACAACTGAAAAATGTCCTCTACAACACTGACAATATATTATACCTTTGTAATGTAAATGTACTATGAATAAATAAATAAATAAACTGAGCAACAGGTTTTCAATAATAACCAAATGGAAAAACCTAATCATATTTCTGAGCTCCTGATATTTTGTTCCTGTGGGAAAGTCACGTTGGCAGGTTTATTATTATTATGTTTATTTATTAATTTCGACACTGGCACCATTGCGGAAAGTGACACAAGTTACCCTATGAAATTTCTGTTGTCCTTGTATTTTGTTCCTGTCGACGGGTGTTACCCTATGAAATTTCTGTTGTCCTTGTATTTTGTTCCTGTCGACGGGTTCACGTTTTTACGTGTATTATTTATTCAACTGTAAAAATCACGGACATTCTGATTTCTCCGTAAATAAGTTCCAATTTCGAAAATAGCAATAATTATAATTATTTTCTATAGAATGAAACAAGTACTTTGTTTAAGAACCACTTTATGTTTATTTATATTTGTCGACCGGTTTCGGTTGACGTCAACCTTCTTCAGGACAATAAACATATAAACTAAATTACAGTACAGAGTTAAGATTCTAAGGTTAACATAAAAGAAAGAGAGAGCATATGAGAGAGGGATAGAACATCAGATACTGGCTGGTGGAAGGGTAGGAGGCGGAGTCACGGGTGGGGGGGTGGGGGTTACATTAAGTTTGAGGTCAACCGAAACCGGTCGACAAATATAAATAAAAATAAAGTGGTTTTTAAACAAAGTACTTATTCATTCTATATAATGTCAAGCCACAAAGTGTTTGCTTTCCACGATAATATAATTATTTTATTTTAAAAATACGTACTTAAATATTATAACAGTATTATAAAGGTAGGTATAGCTTTCCAAACATCAGTTTTTTTACATTAGCTACGCACTCTGAGGAAAATAATTTCCCTCAGGGCCTATGTCATCTTAGGGCATGATATGTGGAAGGTTTTTTTAAAGAAAAGGAAGAAGAGGAAGTTCTGGGAAGAAAATAGAGGGGTGGGTAAGAACTTGGGGTCAGTGATTCCAGGCGTAACAGATGTATGAATCCATCTCTATAACCGCGGTGCAAGGTGATGGGTCGGGAGATTACGGCTGGAACGGATAAAAGACCTCCCTCAACCAGTCTCTCTCGATCCTGCACACCACGCGGCAGGCAGGCAGACGCATTGGCCGCCAAGATTTGGATAAACCTCACTCCATGAATCCGGACTCCCCTGCTAAGTCAACAAACTTAGCGAGCCACTTGGGGTGACCTGTGGCAGAGATGTTGGTTATCCTATAAATGGTTTTTTTGTCTCTTTCATTTTTATTTTGTCCTTATTACTAGTAAGTGATACCCTCTTTTGTGCCACTGTAACTTATAATCTTACCAGCGCCCTTGAGGTGATTTTCCACGAAAACGGCGCAATATAAATTAGCCAATTATTATTATTATTAATGTAAAAGCCTTTTTTTGGCGTTAAATAAATAAATATAACAGTAAGGTCGTTTATTTTTCGTCAGTTTTCTAAAGTAGGAATATTTAAAATATTCATTAACGGCGGGTAATTTATGTGCTCTAAAAGGATGTTAAGTTTAAAATTTACGAAACGTAGACATTTTCTTTGAATTCTTTCAAAATTATGAATGTGAATTTTGAAGAAGGGCGACCAAACCACGGAGTTGTGTTCTATTAGGGTGGGTTTCTTCATTTACCGAGAATGCTAAATGCAATGCTAATTGTAAAAGTAAACGATCGATATTTAAAAATTTCTATGCATTTGACCGTTTACTTTTGCAATTAGCTTTGCATTTAGCATTCCCGGTAAATGAAGAAACCCACCATTAGGCTTCTAACAAAGGATATGTACTTGTACAACAGTTTAACGATTTGTAACGATTCAAAGTTTTTATTGTTCTCAATGTAAATCCTAATGTTTTCATACCCTTATTTAAAGTTGAATGTGGACTAGGGAATACAATCCCAATCTTGCGGGATCTAGATCTCGTGACATTTTTCGGGATCAATCCCGAAGCATAAAATGACGAGATCCCGTTCGAGATCGACGAGATTGGGCGGCAGTAGTCAGCGACGCAACACACGTCCACGCGGGGCGCGAGTGGTGCGCTGACTGACTGACGGTCGGGCGGGAGTGTCGATCGAAGAAAGAAAACTATCCCGACTATTTACGAATATTAGCTACGGATGATGAGCGTGACAGATAATATAAAACTGTGTCGAGTGAGTGAGAAAGAGATACTTGCGTGCGTGCAGGCAGCCATTTGTTTGTTTTAGTTGTGCAGTTTTGGTCATTACTTTTTTCTTAAATTATACATTTTTTATGTGATTTAAATAAACATAATTTTTGGATTCTTACGTTGTTAATACCTTAAAATGTCGAAAAATAATCCAGATCAAGTGTATATTGAGTTTAGCAGTCCACAGTTTACCGGTATGGAGATACTTCAAGAAAGCAAATCCCGAAAATTCCGAGATCTCGCGAGATTGTAATTTCTAATCTCGTGAGATCTCGAATTTGCGATCTCGAGTCGAGATTGCATTCCCTGTGGACTGTGAAGTCTATTTTCTCATCCAATATTGCAACACGATCTCGCATTTCCGTTAATCAATAATTTTAATTTTCGTTACATAATAATGGATTTTTTTACATTAGCTCACACAGGAGGCCTTGATGAAAACAATTCCCCTCGGGGCCTATGTCACCTTCGGGGATTCTGTGTTGAGCATCTTTTTAGGAAAGGAACTAGAAGTTCTGGTAAGGAAAAAGTTATGAGGGGTCGGTAGGAATCTGGGGGTCAGTGTGACAAGGAGTGACGGACGTATAAATCCATCCCTCGCACTGCGGTTTAAGGCGATTTTCCGAGAGAGCCCTGCTGGAGAGGTAAAAAAGGTCTCCTTCAACCAGTCTATGGCAGGGACGATGGTTATCCAATAAATGGTTCCCGGGGTGGCGGTACCCGTACCCGCCTCCCAAAATGGAAATAGTTTTAATTACGTGAATCACGTAATTAAAACTAAAGAAATAGGTAGGTATTTTACATTACCTGCAGGTATATTATAATATTTGTGTCTCCCAGGTGAGCGTCGGCTTTCATAATCGAAACATTGGTTGAGCTTTCCCACTGACAAGATCTTATTGGTCAGGTACTCCGTGACCTTTCTCTTCCCAATCTCATTATCACTTCCTTTATCCTCACAACGTTCCCTCTTTTGGGGATCTATCCCCTCAAATACCCTGGACAAATAGGGTCGCCAATTTAGAAGTTCTACTACCAAAAACTCTGAAATGGACCATATAATGCGGTTATAAAAATAAGAAAATTTGAAAACCTCGTACATTGGTCATACTCGTAATTTGAGGAACGAAAAGAAAATGCGAGAGAATCAGATTCATAAATCAGAGGAAATTTGATGATGACGCAACGCGGGTAGGAAGACGTCATTTACCGGTTCCTTATCAGTTTCTTAGAGGTCAGTTGTTTCGCAGAAGCTCAAATGTAAATTGTCATCAAATAGCCATTCAGCGCCACTTTGATATTTTTTTTAATTTGTAAGGTCCCCGTTAAACGCCAATTCTATATGCATTCCAGCTTTCTGTCAAATTGTAACAAGCTGATTAGCTTAAGCCGCCGCTACCCGAATTTCTACCGATTTCTTACATATTTCCCTTAAACATTTGAATTTTTTAAGCTCTTAAAAAAATATATATTATTTTTGAAGATAATAACTATACCTACATTCCCCGCGCCGAAAAGCACATAATATGAAATTCCCTCTATAGAAAAAAATCGCAAAGTATACTCCGAAAATTATTATTTTGTAGTCTGTTTCAGTTATTTTACAAGTTATATGTATGAAAAAAATCACAGTGTTTCTTAAATGCTGTTTTAGACAGCGCCCAAGAGATTTTCACTCTATTTTAAACGGGTCGTGTTTTACTAAACATTTTCACAATTTTCGCATCGGTTTTATCGCTTTAAATATTTGCGCGCTCCTCTAACATTCATAATTACATATCTCTCAATCTTCTTCTTTTTGAGGGCGGTTACGGCGCCTTAACAACGCGGTGTTATCCTCTTCTTCCTGTCACAATTTGTTTAAAAACTGAAACAGACTTGAATCGGCATTCACGCGTGAGTTTCTACGAAACAACAGGGCCTAAATGACTGATTAAAGTGCAATTTCGAAAAGTTGTTCCGGATGATAGCCAATCTCCGATAAGAGAGGACACCTTCAAAGAAGAAAAAGAATGGCGTCCCACGTGATATATCTGTGAAGTAGCTACATTTCGTTAAGTCCTAGATGACATTTACGGATCCTCTGGATGCTGGATGGAGGGATCAGCCCGCTGGAGGGGGAGGGGCAGTGGGGTATCAGGCCCTACAAGGTCCGAGGCGGGCGCTGGTCGGGCGGGCAGTTCCCAGAAGGCGGCTGCCAGTTTTTGCCCCTCAACCTTGCGGCGACTCGATAACGCCACTGGCCTCCGACACTGGCGACCACGCGCAACACACGCAAGCTGGCACGCACACCTGCACGCGCAACCGCATCATACATTCCTGACCAATATCGTGCGTAGTGCGTTATTCACTATTAGATCCAGAATCTACCACTGCGATGCATTTTGAATTAATGCAACGGAAAATCACACTACGCGGTGTATTGTATCTACAGTCATAGAACTGTGTTTATTCTAACTCTATTTGTGGTCAGAACCAGATTAGTTCATCAAATTGTCTACATTCTACGGCCATATGAATTTTTCAAATTAATTTCATACTTCTTTTTTTCACTTCGTAAAAGTAAGCTTTTTTAATATTTAAATTTATTCCATGCTAACATTTAAATCAGAAATTTCTAATATTTCGGAAACTAACTAACTAACCATCACGCCGTTTCCCGCAGGGGTAGGCAGAGAGGACGGACCGCCAAACAACTCGGTCTTGGCACACACTCTTTGCCTCACTCACATTCATACTTTCGTATTTCTTATATTTGTATATACGTATATATATTTTTTACAGGTTACATAAAATATAATGTACATTTAGATGCTGTAATAATGTACGTACATGTTCATGTCCATATATCTTAATATCACTCTTCCATGGAAGCATTAGATTATGTCTGGAAGAGTAGTGTACATTTTTTGGTGCTATATATAATTACAATGTGAAGGTAAAAAACAATAAGTTATAAGTTCGGTGTTATGTAATTATAAGTATTTATCTACTATCGAACAATTTCACTATTTGAATAATGTGTCTAGAAATATTGTACCTAATTAGTTCTTAAAAACAAAACAAAATTTAACTTAGGTATATGAAGAATGGAGTAGGTATCACTTGGAAACTAAGTTATAAGTTATTCTTAAGATTAAATTAGTCGGAACTTTTTTTTTGAGATTATTTTTAATGGATTAACATTGTTATTATTATTATTAAGTAATCAGTCACCATTCAATTTGTCATATAAAATTGCGATAAAAGTTTTGAAATGTATCTTCCACTCGGTAATATGTATTAGAATTTTTATTTTAGTTTCAATAAAATCATTAAAAAATATGTACGTACATGTGTTTCTTGACGAAAATTGGTCCATTTGTGTATTTATTTGCGCACTTACAAACTAATATATTTCAGATTTTTTTAACATTCTTATTAAATTTAGACATTATTAAAAAATGATAAATACTTATAATCAAAAAATAACTACAAAAAGTACACTATTTTAATAGTTTTATCATCACGCCTTTCAGCATTTTTGGATGAAGGTATAAATTAAAGCTAATTTGGATTGAAATAAATTCGATATTGAGTTATAATTTAAAAAAGCTGGTACGGAGAATAATTAATCTTTCTCAATGTAACCGCCCTGCACGATCGGAAGAACAACTTTCGACGAAATGTGGATTTTCGTCCGCTGGCTGGTTAAACACTCTTAAGTACGCCGGGATTTGATTTTTATTTATTTAACCCCTAGGGCATTTTCTTGAGTCTTTTAGGGAGATATATCTCCCAGCCTGATCCATGTGGTAAGGCTCTTGAATAGCACTCCAAAGGTCGCGGAATCGAATCCCGGCATGGCAAATAAATTTTATTTGATTAATTTGTGTTACTTCACAATTTATTCATTTAAAAATAATATATAGTATATTTGCGTGGAAGATACTCTCAGTATCGCCCTGGTGTAAGACCACCATTCAGAATTGAAACGTTGCTTGAAATGGCATTAGCCGTATTTGATGACCAGATCTGAATAGCCAGGTACTTCCCCACCTTCCTCTTCCCTATCTCCTTCCCCTCCCCACTACCTTCAGCCTCACAACATACCCCAATTGGGGATGCCATAATCCCACTGGCTCCAGACGGGAGCAGTTGAGACTCTTGTGAGGTATTCATGTAAAAAAAAAAATGTTCGTATAAGTTTTGCTCTATCATTTTATATTACGGTATAATATATGATTCAAACAGTGTTATGCTTCTATACTTTTGCGTGCCAAAGTGCGAGCCGAACCACGAATTATGGGAAAGGAAAGAAGCAACCGCAAGCGGCATTTCACGCCGTTCTTCATTGCTTAATTTTAGAAAATAACTTATATAATACCTAAGACTAAATATTTTTTTAATTTCTTGTAGTAATGTGGTAATTAAATGTACAGTTTACACAATAAAAACCATCGGTTAAAACGTCTTTAAAAACTTAATCTAATTTGTGTTCAAAATTTTTATGTTTTTGAAGTGAAACTTCTATAGGCCCCGCTATGATTTGGATTTCGGATGAAACGGAAATGACGATTACTGCACCTGCGACGCATCGACTGCGCTCGTTGACCGCTTTGATTATGATGTCACTTTTAAAGGCTCCTATTGGTTGAGATATAAAACGGAAATTACGCTGGTCTGCGCTCGTTGGTCGCTTTGATTATGACCTCACTATTCAAGTATTGCTTGAGATTGTTTTGGTAAAGTTTCGCTTCTACCGCGTGCAAACTGCACTCGATTTTTTTATACTCATATGTCGATTGGTAATACTAAAATCTCAATGAGTTAATCATCTGCTTTCGTAAACAGTGTTTTATTTTAATTTACGTTAAAAAACAGCGAATTTATCTGCTATACAATGCGATGCGAAAATATTTTCTGCGCAATGTACATTCTGACTGTTCACAAAATATATAAGAAGTACATTGCAAAATGTCAGAGGCTTTAGGGATTAAAATAACAAAATACAACAATATCTGGAAAGTCGTACAGATACGTTTAAATTTTGCCATTCTCGTGTTGGGAAAAGTACCTAATGTCTATTCCCAACATGCGTTCCATATTACCTTATGCTATGCTTTCTATTGACATGCTTGGGAGTAAATAACCAGCCAGGCACGGAGGCTCCATCGAAGCCAGAGACAAGTTAACCTCTCTGAAGCTGGACGTACTACACAGGGCTCCCAGATGCTGCAGATAGTACACAACTGCTGACCCTGTTCAAATCGTCAGTGCTCCTACCTGTTTAATTTGGCAGCCACCTCTGGTCTGGAGTCCAAAAATACTTGAAAAATCCTTGATTCTGAATTGAACACTTGAAGCACCCTTGGGCCGTCAGTTTGATAGATTCCCCTGCCTTAACAATCGGATTGTAATCTTTAGAGCACAGGCGTTATGTGGGAATGGTGTCCTTGTTCTACCAGTATTTCAAAGGAAGATGCTCCGAAGAACTAGCGAAGATAGAACTACAAATTGTTATGTTGAACCCTTCGGCACCGGTGCGTAGTCGGGAAACATGACGTATGTGTACCCAATACAGATGACATTTGTCGTATGAGAATGGGTCGTTTCTACGACTCCTCTCGTCCCTTTCCTCCTACATCACGATCCATTCAAGATTCATGTTGTAGGAGGTCTCTTCAAGACCCTTGTTCACTCCCTCATCTCCTCAAAAAAAGACCGTCCACACAACTTCCCCAAAGATGACATAGGCCTTACATAGGCAAGGGCGAACTTACGCTAGAGGCCCGAGAGACTCGGGCCTAGGGCCCCAACGTCGGGAGAGGCCCGGCCAAGCACTTTTTTTTACAAATATTTCATGCAAATTTTCCTAGGGTCTCCAATTCCGAGGGTCCCCCGATTAGTTGCCAAAAAGATACACATTGAAGACATGGAGAGAACAAATTTTCTAGAGCCTCCACTACCCCGGCTAGGTGAAAAAATGATATACATTGAAGACACAGGATTCTGAAAAAATATTTGAAATTTTTATATAATCGAAAAATGTGTCTTGTTCTTGTTCAATGATGGAGGATTAAACTCGCAACGCCTGGGTGCTAGCCGATTAAGCTGATATGTTTTAAGAGTTTCTGTTTAAACAAAACAAAAATCTATATATATAAAAATCTCATGTCACAGTGTTTGTGGTCGCACTCCTCCGAAACGGCTAAACCGATTTTTATGTTTTTTTAATGATTATTTGGTAGGTATGAGAATATGTCGTAAAGTATGTTTCATACCGCTGGGTGATTAAGGTGTCCCTATCCAGAATTTTTTTTCTATGTTTTTCACAACATTTTTTTGTATTTTTTTTGCATCAAAAAGCCCCAAATTTTCACCCTCCTACCCCCACCCTCCTATTTTTTAATCCCAAACCTCTCATTTTTTAATCATGATTTTAGTATTTTTGTTTAGGTAAACAAATTTAACCGTCGTTCGTATTTGAAACAGAACGAAATACAATACATTCGTTATTTTTTATTTAACAACCAAAATATTCACTAGAAATAATTTATATGGCAGAACAACGTTCACCGGGTCAGCTAGTTTTTTTTTAATTTTCATAAAATAAAATAATAAAGGATTCAAAAGAAAGCCGGATCGGGAGAGACTGGTTGAGGAAGACCTCTCCAGCCGGACTCTCTCGACCCATCTCCTTAGGGGGCATACATGAATTACGTAAGCAGTTATTCTTCTAATCTTGACCCCTCCCCCCCCCCCGCCCTTGGTGAGATAAATTTGGACCATTTCATATATTCTTTTCAAGTAAAATTTTAAGCAATGGGATAATTGACTGCGGAAACCGGAAGACGCTTTATAATTTTCAACACTTTTCCAGATAATGCCCCTAAAAAAATGCAGTTCATGCAGGTCACTCAGAGAATCATTTTCATGAATTATTGTATCAAAGGTATTTAAAAAATTTTAATTTAAAGTTAAATTTATCCATTCAGATATTCCACCCGAAAAGGTTGGCAAACTAATTTTTGGAAGCGAAAAACTGAGACTGTTATTTTTACAGAACTTCCTTGGGTAGAAACCACGGACGTATATAAGGGGGGGGTTTTGGGGGTCCGGACCCCCCCCATTCATATCCATCTTACTTGTCCAACAGAAAAAAATTACATGAACCGCGCCTAAAATAGACGCTCTAAAAACTTTTATCCTGCTTTTATTTTTATTCCCAGAAACTTTTGTAAACATTTGTATTGCAGTGAGTATAAAATATTTGACAAATGGTAATTTCAGTGTATATGCGAAATGTATCTATGTGTCATAAAATAATTTCGCCTTTTAACATAAAGAAATACAATTATATTTAACAACTAGCTGGTGCCCGCGATTTTGTTCGCGTAGACTTAATTTTGAGTTGAAAATTCTTATTCTTAACATAACTTTTTAGTTTATGAACCGATTGGAATGAAACATAAATTAAAATGTTACGGGAAGCTTGTCACAACACATCACTGAAAACCGTATATAAAAAAGATCTGGCGGTGCAACTTGATTCCGAAGAATTTTTTAATTAGTTAGCAATAAAACGTAAAAGACTAAATTTATTATTTTAAAGTTTCAACTTTGTTACTTTTGAATAAATATTGCAATACTTACATACATTTAACTTTTTATTTAAAGGCGCCTACTTAGAGTAACCTAAGTTATATATTATAGATTACCCGCGACTATACTTGCGTGTTATAGTCTTAGCAGTGGCGTAGCGTGGGTTTCGGCCGCCCGGGCAGAGGAAAATTTTGCCTCCCCCCCCCCCCTCGCTAACTTCTACAGGTACTTCTTCCTATTAGGTATCCTATTTTTTATGCCGATTTTTATAATCCCATGTGCCGTAATAATATCATGCTTATGAATTCTACTACAAATTTATATATTTATATATAAATGCTCTCAGGAACCAAGAATGGTATGCTTGTGATAGAATTTCGCATCTTCATCACGCATACGCATGAAATGCAACTCAATTGCAAAGCTTCACTCGGTACACGATGAATCGGCGACTTATTGTTGTATTGAAAACACAAAACTGGTTTAAAAACTAAATTTGCGGTGTACCAAAACTACACTCAGAACAT
The DNA here is from genome assembly GCA_917880885.1 of Limnephilus marmoratus. NCBI lineage: Eukaryota > Metazoa > Arthropoda > Insecta > Trichoptera > Limnephilidae > Limnephilus > Limnephilus marmoratus. The sequence continues at coordinate 19,156,744 of OU862923.1, forward strand.
GAAAATGGTTTTTCTGTGATTCTAGCAGCACTTATTTTGTGAACACAAAACTGGTTAATTAAATCTGTATGCGGTGAATTAAAACTCAACTCAGAACATGAAAATGGTTTTTCTTTGATTCCGCCGGCACTTATATTCTGAACACAAAACTGATTTTAATTAAATCTGTATGTAGTGAATTAAAACTACAATCAGAACATGAAAATGTTTTTTACTTTAATTCCGCCGGCACTTACATTCTGAACATAAAAATGGTTTTAATTAAATCTGTATGTGGTTAATTAAAACTACACTCAGAACATCGGGACAGAGGAAAATTTCGCCGCCGCCTTATTTGGGTACTTAAAGCGGAGGGGGGGAGGGGGGGTGTATGCGGAAATTCATTTACGACCTACTTATATGCGAGCCGGATTTTTTTTAATAATCATATTTTAAGAGTATTCTTTCAAGGAAAATCACGTTTTTAAATTCTACTCCAAAATTGATGGATTGATACTGCGTTAGGGTACGAACAGGTACAAAGCGGGTTTCGGTTTTCTGATTAGTCGGCGCATGGGCGGCCGACTGGCGCAGGCATGCTGACAAGAATGTTTGTATATCAACGTATCAGACCGAACATAGTGAAGGCAGGTTCAGATTTGTGTACGCGCGAGGCGGCGCCGATAAGCTTTACCGGAATGAATTCTTAATTCCTGCTCGCCGGTGACGCCGGTCAGAATCTGATATCAAAATGAGCGACCTGTTAATTGACGCTGTTTTCAATCAATCGCCAATCTGGTATAAAATAAATACATTCCATAGCACCAAAAATGTTATTGACAAGTGATGGCATGAAATCAACAAGATTAAATTTTGAAATAACCTCAAATGTCACAAGTGAATTCCTTTCAGGCACGTACTTAACATATTATCATGTTCCCCTGAGGTTTTTTTCATATTTAAAGATACCAATTACCAAATACAATTGTTTTATTCCTTAATTTTAAGAAAGGATTCTCCAAGAGTAAATAATCATCGTCTACGAACTCAACATTTCGTAAAAACTGACAGCTGCTGTCAAGCTACCGCGCAGGTAGCGCAAGTTTTTATCCGCGTTCTGTTTGTCCACATCTCAGCGTCAACAGCCGCCGGTGGAACAGGGCACTGAACGCCGTTAATCTGAAAACCGAAACCCGCTTTGTACCTGATCGTACACTTAGAGTTTCCAAATAATAGTTACAAACGCAACAATCAATTTCTCAGAATTTTACAGCATTATGTGTATCTCAAATGTAAAACTTCACTCGATGCACGATGAATATGCAACAATTTTTTTTAAATTTATCGTTGTATTCTGAACACAAAACCAGTTTGTGTGCGGTGAATTAAAACTACACTCAGAACATAAAAATGGTTTTTCTTTGATTCTGGCATTAAATAAATAGTCTGCAACTAGAATTTTATAACTGCACATCAAATAACAGAATGTTTTCCTTCAAAATGTGTTAGCAAATGAATTCACCTGGAATTTTACATTTTGTACTGGTTTAAATTAAATCTGTACCTGGCGAATTAAAACTACATTCAAACATGAAAATGGTTTTGCTTTGATTCTGGCAGCACATACATAGTCTGCAAATAGAATAATATAACTGAACTTCAAATAGGAGGATGTTTTTGTTCGAAATATGTCAACAGATGAATCCACAACTGGAAATTACATTTTCAACACAAAATTGGTTTGAATTAAGTCTGTATGCGGCGAATTGAAAGTACACTCAGAACATGAAAATGGTTTTTCTTTAATTCTGGCAGCACAAATATAGAGTCTGCAACTAGAATTTTATAACTGAATTTCATTCATTTATTATTTTTAACTGAATTTTATAACTGAGATTCATCTGCTGACACAATTCAAAGGAAAACTGATTTAACCCTTCAAATAATAAGAAAAAAATATCATTTAACTTTTGCCTGTCAATGTTTGCGCACAAAATTTCCAGAATAAACTTAAAATTTGGAATACAGATTACTTTTCTTAAAAGAAATGTAATAAAACTGTATCTTAACTTTTTCTCGCAATCAAAATTTTATTTTAAAATTAAATGTGTGGGACAATTTGCGTCTCCTGTGATTAGACGGGTTAAATTAAGTCTGTATTTTGCGAATTAAAACTACACTCAGAATATGAAAATGGTTTCTTTTTTATTCTGGCAGCATATACATAGTCTGCAACTAGAATTTTATAACTGCACATCGAATAAAATAATGGTCTCTTTCGAAATGTATCAGCATATGAATACACAACTGAAATTCATTCGTAAATACATTCTGAACACAATTATGTTTTTAATTAAGAGTGAATCTGTTTGCGAGTTATCAGTTTCGATTAGTATTACTCTCACAATATGCGTACGGTTTTCCTACGAATTGTGAAATTCACAGTTTAAAAAAATATAAATATTGATATTTTTAATAAATAATAAAAAAAAGAGTTGGATTCGTAAACGAAAGTATCGTAGAACATTTTCAAATGATGATTTGAAATGGTATAATTTTTTCTAAGATAATAATATAATTTTTTGTGAAAATTTGCCTCCCCCCTTAAAAGTGCCGCCCTCCCCCCCCCCACGCTTCACCACTGAGTCGCAGGCAATGTTTAATTTGTAAATGATAGATTTAATTGGCGTTAGAGCTCTGTTTTTTTTTTTTACTTTAGGGACCCCCCCCTTGTCAAAGCTATAGCTACGTCCGTGGTAGAAACACTCCTAGATGATTCAAATTTCAAAACTCATGTCCATAAAACTCTCATATCCATTCAATCTACCTTAAATCCAATCAATAAGCAGTATTCTATCTGCCAAATTACCAGAATCAACCACTTTGATTGACGAATCATAAATTTTACGAAAACCTAGAATTGCCAATTTATTCTGGATAATAGCAGAAGCATTCAATTAATATCAATAAACAAACTATTCTTACAATTAAACACTACAATGATAATATAAATTGTATGCAAAGATTGAATAATAATAAATAGTATTTTGCTAAGTACAATTACAGTGTTCGAAAATATTTTAAAACTCTCTCCAAAGTTAAGATACCAAATGCAAAATATAGTAAGTAGGTACCTACTTGTGATCAATGTTCGAAATTATGTACAAAGTTCCAAAGCTGAAAGTAGGTACCCAAAAGGAGATGATAATGATATTTGAAAGTAGAACTCAACAAAGGAAAATGCGGAATTTATTAAGATTTCTCAACAAAATTATCCCCGAGAGAATGACAATATGCTTAAAATTCAAAGGCCGAAATGCCAGGAATATGAGAAAGAAGGGATCAAGGTTATTGGAATAACACATGCAAGCAACCAACTCCAAAAAAACGAATGAAAAACACAGACAAAAACATCCGGCATGACAATACCAAAATATTGCGAATTGCAGCTTCAGGTGCACTTGGAAATAGACTGCAAATACTAATGAAATGAGACAAAATGGTGTTCGGTGGAATTGGGTGATAATATGAGTAGGAAAAACAATGGATGGAAGGTAAAGGGTCAACCAATTACTTACCACAGTACCTCTGCAAAGGAACACACAACACAATCACAATTTAGTTATGTCAATCACAGTTCCACTGCGATACCTGGAGGTAATTATCGCCACAACAAAACGATTAAGTACAAAATGATATTGTTTACTTTCAAGATGGTCAAATACCTTCTTTTTAGTTCAAAACGAGATTATGTACACAAAAAACACTAACAACTTGCTTCCAAGATAGTCGTACCAATTCTTCTGTTTTTCAAAAACAAATGCACTAAAATTTGCTATTTTTCTTGCAATTGTTCCAAATTTCAAATACTTTTCCAGCAAGGTGATGGTTAGGGAGAGGTAGGTACTGGATACTGCGAACTGTGCATATTCTCATTTCAAAACCAAACAGATTATTGGAAAAGGCAAAGGCATAATATGATATGTGGGCTTAGCCAGGGCCGGATCTACGAAATCTGGCGCCCTGTGCAGTAGGTACCGATGGCGCCCCCCCCCCCCCCCCCTACATTTTTATTTTGATTAAAAATTCGTTAACACAATTTTTTTTATTTAATTATTTTTTTTTACACTAATTTATCAAATAAAAACAAGACATATAAAGGGTGTAACTTTTCCAAGTGACCTGGCGGTAGCTCTCACACTCGTTTTTTTTTTAAAGAGAGGATCGCCAGGAGCCCTATACTCTCTGAATCTATTGGGTAAACATAAATTATGGTGCTATTTTAATTATTTTAGGAAAAACTCTTTGCAAGTTATGCTTTAAAATAATACAACGAATTGTTTGTTTGTGCCCGTACCATGATTTAAAATATAGGTTAGGAGACAATGCGGGTGGTTTCGCTGAACTAGGTCCATTAGACCAGTGGCGGCGTAAGGGGGGGGCGGAGGGGGCGGTCCGCCCCGGGTGCCAAGCACCAAGGGGTGACAACGACAACTCACTCTTACAGCCAAGGAATGCGCACTAAATCTTCCTATGAAGACATATCAATAAATAACTACCTAATCTTGTATCTTGCTACTTACATACGAGTTCTAATATCATATTTTGAGACGCATCGCAACTATATTTTCATTTTTTTAGAATATAATTTCTAATTCTCTTAAATAATGAATTCATGTTGCGCTTGGTCTGATCTTATATCGCGTGTAGAATCGAGCGCGGTGTGAAATATTAATGAAAAATGTAGGCGTGTCCGTCAAACTACTATCAAAGACAAGATGGAGTGCACATCACGACGCTGTTAAACCACTGAAGAATAATTTTGAGAAGCTTGTATCTCATGTTGCACACTCGAAGAGATGTGTGATCCCAGCACCAGCAAAGAAAGCGTTGAAAAAGAGAAGCAGCATCAACACTTATACCAGTTTTATGTGACTTCAGTTTTCCATGCTATCTTTCCTTTTGGTTTTTCCTAGAAGAAGTTAATCAGACAAAAAAGTATACACAAAAATCTGGGCTATCATTTGAAAAGCGTGCAATAAAAAATAAAACTCATAAAAATTTTCTTCAAAATCATGGTAGAAAAGGCTATTTGCTATGCAGCAAAAAAATGTGAGGACTTAGACATTCTGATTGAAGGAAAAAGAGGAAGGGGGAGATTACGAAAACGTATGCCTGTAGAAATGGCCCGAGCTGCTGGACCTAGAGCAATGTTACGAAGAACTAGACCATCCAATAGATTTTACGAAGAACTAGACCATCGTTACAGGGCAATGGATTTTATTCTGGTTACATTTAGTGTTATTCAGCTTAAAACGTTGGTAACATCACTAGAGGAAGGGGGAGATTACGAAAACGTATGCCTGTAGAAATGGCCCGAGCTGCTGGACCTAGAGCAATGTTACGAAAAACTAGACCATCCAATAGATTTTACGAAGAACTAGACCATCGTTACAGGGCAATGGATTTTATTCTGGTTACATTTAGTGTTATTCAGCTTAAAACGTTGGTAACATCACTAGAAAAAGATCTTCGTGGAATGGTTCCAAATCTGTTAAAAATTTACGACGAATTTTCAGCAGAGGACATCGTGTTGGAGATTTTACGATTGAGACGCCATTTAGAAGCCGCCAACATTTCTGCCCAAGAAGCGGTTCAATGGACTACATTGGAGCTTCTCAAATTCATTGTAAAATGGGGCTATTTTATTTTTTCCAAGTTTGGCGCTGTCTCAGATTTTTTTAACAATTTGTGTCTCGGTGGCTTCAGTTAAAATTAATAAAATCTTACTTAGGGTCCACAATGAGCCAAACGCGACTAACAAATCTTTCGATTTTATCAATTGAAATAGACAGGGGAATCAATTTTGATAATGTGAACGAATAATTTAGTAATATAAAGTCTCGTAAGCATGTTTAGTATTTGGTGTTTTATTTTAAGTAGGGGTGCTCAATACAAAACCGCCCCGGGTGCCAATCTACCCTACGCCGCCACTGCATTAGACATTCTTGAGATTTACTGCGTTTATGTACCTATATACTCAACGCGAATATTAGAAAAAGCAAATACAAATACAACGCAAGAATAGCATCTACAGCTTCTGACTAGCAACAGGCAGTCCCGACGAGAGACAGTGAGCAGTGATAATAAGAATATAACCTCAAATTTGTACCTTGCATTTCCCCTGTGTTGAGCGAACAAAAACTAAACACTGACGTTGGTATCAACGGCTTACGAACAAAAATACCGCGCTGTGATTGGTTAATGAATTTGGATCGCACCTATTCGTCGTAAAAGACGGTAAAAGATATATGGAAAAATAGATCTTACGTTTAAACTAAATATATGGAAATTGTAAAAAAATTCTGTAACTGATTATAAATTCGTAAGCCGTTGATACAACCTGATGCGTGCGCATTCTGTTTCTTTGGAAAGTGTTGCTAGAGCGTAATAATTATTTCGTACTATGGGTAATTTTTAAACGATTCAGGGAATATTATAATTAAATTTTAATACAATATTTATTTTTTCACGGCGCCCCTTCGGAGTCGGCGCCAGGTTTTTGCACGTTTTTGAACGTATGGCAGATCCGGCGCTGGGCTTAGCACTGAGATTGTAAATTTTATCACCAAACCCGCACAAATGCGTAATGTTATATTTTGTTTTATTTAATAAATTTACAAAAACTTAACAATAAAATCAAATTGAAAATTAGAAATAAATCAATAAAAGAATTGATTGGAAGAATGATATTTGTTGAAACATACTAAACATAGCCCAGGTTTTTCAGGCCAAGCTAAACAATGCCATGTTGTGAGTTGTGACGGTGCATTTATTGTTTCCTTCGGCAGAGTGGTAAATTTTACCTAGTACTTTTCCATTTTTTTTATTTATCAACTTAGCGCCGCTGCTTCTCCAGGAGGTGTAGAGTTCCTCTGATGGACTTTTTTTCTTTCAGCTTTTACTGGAAAAAATTTTGGAATATCGATGGAAAGTGTCAACCCAATAATTAGAACTTAACCTGACTAAATTTTAGGGAAAACATAACGTAACCTTACCTTTTATAAACTTATCATTATTGACTTTTGCTAAGGTCGCAAACAGAATCGTAATAAACGGATATGTTTTCATGGTAAGTAGCTACGAAACCTAACTTGAGTTTACATTGTCGTCGCTAAAAACGGTAAGCCGTTAAAAGCGAAGTCCTTATATCCGAATTCTACTGTTATATATAATTACAAAATTTTTAACCGCCAGCGATGGGTTCTAGATTTGTCATGAGCTAGAATGCTAAAATGGAAAAATACAACATTATTGATATTGTAGCTGAAAATTTATTTTGAAAAAAATATAACATTAATAATGTTGTATTTTTCAATCTTACCACTCTAGCTCACTGAAAAGTCACAGACCGCCACTGTTAACCGCAGACAATTACAAAATACCTTCGACAAGCATAACAATATGGCCATTATGCCCATTATCCCTTTCCGACCGGCTTCATACGAGCGTGAGTTTGTCTTTAAAAAAATCTTTTCAGCAAATAAATCTGTTTTTGGGAACCACACCGGTATCGATCGATCGTGCGGTAGCTGCTTATGCAGGGCGCCATCACGCGTACGTGGTTAAATCAGTAAGTCGCCCAGCCCCAAGAAATCATAATCAAGAGCTTTACTGGTGAGGCCCATCAAAATTCTGACATTTTTTGCCGGTCGGAAAGGGTTATGCTTTTCAGCTGATCACAATTTGTTCAAAAGCTGAAACGGGTCTTGAAAGGGCAATTATTCTGAGATTTTGTCATCAAGTTCAGATTAATGATTGATTTAAAAACATTCCTGATTGACATTAGTTTTCCAATAGATTTGCTGTTTTTGAACGCATCCCAAAATGAAGTACAGTTTTTGAAAAAAGATGAGACTCCTCCGGGTTCTAATATTGCAAATTGACACATGTAATTAAAAATGGCAATTCCGAAAATAGTTTCTATAACAAACCTGGACCTGTTCTTTCTTTAGGTAACATCATAAATATACCAAACCACCCACGGTAACATACTTGAATGCCTAAAGCATTTCGATTATGAATTTTCTCATTAGATATGTAATAGTTTGACAAGTGCCAGAAATATGTATTTTGTGAACCTGCTACTTAATTACCTATCATTGTCAAAAATTTTACAACCATGAATTGGGTTTGAAAATCCCTCACCTTTTTCAAATCCCGCTGGATTGCAGGATGAAATTTAGAAATCTCACAAGTTTTTATAGGATTATGTAAGTATTAAAACATTAGTGTTCTTTAAAAATGCCTTTAAATCCTTAAAAAATATCTTTTAAAATGAATCACAGTCATTTAATGATTAAATAACTCTTCAATTATGCATTATAAATATAACCCAATTATTTTCTTGCTCCAGTGCAGAATAAATAACATTAAAAATTGCAAGAAAGAAAAAAATTCGTGTCTCATTGGAGCATTAAAATTTTAGTTAACGAAATGATATTTTATTAGAATTTTAGCACTCGTATATTTCATTACAATGAATTAGTTTGAATGAACTGTTCTGTCAGGATTGTGGAATGAATATCTCGATTAAGCCCATTGCTACTTAGGCCATAGACCACATAGAAATACAAATGAATAAAAATACAGGTTACGGTGCATAAAGTTTTATATTATTTAATAGTCTTCATGTACAAGCAGAGTAATATTACATTCGAAATTGTCATCATCTAGATCATCTCAAAATCAATTCATTATTATGCAAATATTTATTCTAAAATATAATGAATAGAACGCAAGGAGGCGAATAACCGACACCCAACGTCATTTGCCCTTGAGTTGGGCGCCAGTCATAATTACATATGTAGTAAGCGGGTGCAGACGGGTGTGCCGCAGCAAGCACCCCGACACCGCCCCCGCCCTAACCGTAGAACCCCCTTCCTCCAGTTCGAGTCTTGACCTAACTTTCCCATTAAACTAACACATCAAATGCCAGCATCAACAGCAAAACGTGTCCACTTCAATTAGAGTAGAATATGTGCTAGGAATTCAGCACACGTGTTTGTTTGTTTGCTGACGGCCGTGGGCGCGCCAGCTCTCCACGCTAACGTAGCGTAGGGTCGCGCAATAAACAATAAAGAACAGGAAGTGTATATTATCCTTAACAACATCACCTTCGGCACAAAACATACTATAAGGGCCAACCGTGAACAAACGTGTCGACCCAAAAAATTATATCAAAATCTAATGAAAAATAAAGGCTCATCTAAATAGTGTTCTAAAAGCCAAACATCTTTTAGCAGTCTGAAAATATTCCGCTTTTCTCCGAGAAATGAATAAATCTAGTATAAACTGGGATACATGGTCTTAGGGAGAAATCAATACATCAGATTATATAAGGGGAAATTTCCCATACACACCTCTACTAAATTTAAGGGCGTGTACTAGAGTTTAGCGTATGGATAGAATGCAAATCAAGTCGCCTTCCTGCAATACTAGAGCGAGGTCTCTGTAGAACTATGCCGCCCTTCGAGTAAATAGATAATATAATATGTAATCAAATTTATATATATGAACCAAAATCCTTTTTCATTATAACTACAGCCACTGCCAGAGTGTAAATAAGATTCAATAATGCCATCTTTAATATTTTTAATCCATATAATATCTTTCTATGTTCTAGTCCTCCAAATCCAAACAATACTTTCTGAACTGCCGTATCCTCATCACCCACTAGGAATAATATAAAGTTAAAAAAACAACAAATCAGCATATTTCTTCTGCGCCCTTTCTGCCATTCTCTCAACAAACAATGTATAATATAAATACTAACAGAGTCGTTAACAGAGTCCACTTAACATTATATGACTAATCCGTTATAATTATAATAGTCGTGTCTGTTCGCTTGCACGAGCAAACATTGGCAGTGAATAGTGTTGGTATGTAACTGTTACTGTACTGTACTGTATTGTTCCTGCGCCACCGTGGACTGAGGACTGACTGAGGCCACGTATAACAAGCAGTACTGTACCGTTCCTGCGCCACTGTGGACTGAGGACTGGCTGAGGCCACGTATAACAAGCATCTACGCACCTAACTCGGGTAACAAAATTCTTCTAGTAAAGCATCCAATTAATTAATTATCTCCATAAGTGGATACACGAAGCATGTCGAAATGCGAAATTTGCTATTATTATTATTATTATTATTTATTTATTGAATCGGGCTTAGAATCCAGTGAAGCGATGTGAAGCAATCAATTGTATCGGTGGTTTGTTGGCTGAGACTTCAGGGAGCGTCTTCTTCCTACCGAGACTGGCTGGGGGCTCCAGCACTGCTAGTGGGTCCACTTACTGTGCCAACCCTGAAACGTGATCACAAATACTGTTATACAAGTAAAATCAATTTGATGGACATTACTGAGAGTATTGAAATAAATAAGTTTTTTTTAAATTCATTCAACTTCATCACACCCGTGTTATTGCAATATGCTGCACCTCCATAAAGCTAGTTTTGAGATAAAATGATTTTAAACTTTTTTGGATATTTTCATTTTCCTCACACACTAGTAGTGACAATTTAGAATTTGGTGAAAGGTTAGACTGAGCGTTCATTTAAAATATTTAAAAAAATATATAATCAATATATATTATAAAAGAAAGTCCAAAAAAACGTGCGGAACGCAAAAACTCAGAAACGAGTTCCGGTACGATTAAGAGAGTTATATGGTATGGTAGATCTCTATCCCCCCTAGGGAATAAGGGCATTCGTTTTTACCTAAAGGGCTTGCTTCTAAAGATATAAGGGCTGAAAGTTATAAGAAGATTCTAGAAATTTCAGGAAGAGTCTAGAATATTCCGGAAACTTCGATAAAACTCTGGAATGTTCTGGAAGGAGTGGAGGAGTATGTCAGCAAGTCTAGAAGGTTCCGAAAAGTTCAAGAAGGTTCGATAAAGTTTGTAGAAAATTCTGAAAGGAGTGGAGGAGCGTGTTGGTGTGTCTAGAAGGTTCCTTAAAATTCTAGAAGATTCCACAAGGCTGTAGGAAGTTCTAGAAGGTTCGATAAAGCTGTACAAAGTTCTGGAAGGAGTGGCGGAGTAAGTCGGTGAGTCTAAAAGGTTGTGGAAAGTTCTAGAAGGTTCGATAAAGCTGTAGAAAGTTCTGAAAGGTGTGGCGTAGTAAGTCGGTGAGTCTAGAAGGATCTGATGGTCCACAAATGCTTTATAAAATTGTGGATGGAGAAAGTTCTAGAAACTTTCAGAAATAATTGGCGGTGAGTCTAGAAGATTTCGAAAGTTCTAGAAGGTTCGATAGAGCTGTAGAAAGTTCTAAAAGGAATGGAGGAGTATGTCAGCGAGTCTAGATGGTTTCGGAAAGTTCTATAAGGTACGATATAGCTGTAGAAAGTTCTGGAATGAGTGGCGGATGTATGTCGGTGAGTCTAGAAGGTTCCGGAAAGTTCTGGAAGGCTTGATTAAGCTCTAGGGCGAGCTTTTAAAGATATACGGGCTGGAAGTTTCGCCCCCTTGAAATTTCTAGAACAGTTCAAAACATTCCAGAGTATTTTTGAGCATTCCACCACATTCCAGAACGTCCTGGAATATTTTGGAATGTTGTGGAATGTTCGGGAATAGGATGGAATATCCCCGATCATTGCGGAACATTCCAGAACACACCTGAATATTGCGGAATGATCTGGAACATTATTCTGAAACATTTGAAGTCTTTTTGTATGGGGCTACCCATATGGGGTATACAAAGCAAATCCTTCGTAGATTAGAACGTCAATTCAAACTCACATCAACTCTCTGAGCGAAGCCGGATACCCTAGTCAGAGTATTTGAGAGCATTCCACAACGTAAAAAGAACATCCAGGAACATTTTGGAAAATTGTGGAATGTTCGGGAATAGGGAATCGAGAACATCAATGTGAAACTTTCCAGAACACTCTCGAATTTAGTCCTGAGCGAAGCCGGGTAACCCAGCTAGTATACAATAAAATCTATTTTGAAATATGTGATAATATCACACATTTTTTTAACAAAATTTTAAGAAGGAACTCCAGTGAATAATGACCTTCTAACTTAAATAACAGCATATTTCTTTTTATTTTTAGAGTTAGTTTTAATAGTTCAAATAATTGTCAAAGTTTCAATTTTTAAGATCCCCGAAAACCACCATATGTGTAGTGAATCGTTTGACGTCATCACTCCCGAAAACTTACTATAAGATCGGGCAATCAGCTGTTCAATTGGCGACATTTTGAAATTCAGAGTTCGAAGTATTCTCCCTAGAGTAGCATTACTATTTTTTTTTGTGCAGTAGTTTTTGAATATTTTCAATAGTAGAGATAAACTAATAAGAGATACCTTTATTTTTGAAACTGAATTATTTAGGCCTAAATAATGTAACAACTAAATCTCTATAAATAGTATGTAAATAAACGAATAAGATGAAACGTTGTTAATACAATGGCTTGTGTCATACCTACATTCCCATACAATGACTTTACGGTGTTCAATGACGTCACCACTAAATATTTCAATAATACCAACTTGACGGCGTATTTCTGTGACCCGATTAAAAATTGACTTTTTAATAATTTCTTAAAAACTCTGCGTTCAATATTATTAAATAAAACCTATATATTCAGAATCAGCATTTATCGGTCTATATCATAGGTTCTCAACGTGGGCGATAACGCCCCTTTAGACCTTCAGGGGGGCGGTAGAAGACCAAAAGAAAATTGGGGGCGTTTCAGACTTTCAGGGGGGCGGTAGGAGAACCAGAGAAACCCATCCTACCCCATCCCATCTTGCCCCATCCCATCCCATTATAAATTATGTCACACCTTAACTCGTTGTGGGCCGTTCGGACACCGGTGTCCGCGAGGTGGCGCGGCACTTTGAAATGCAATTTTGACCCTTATGTATACAGAAAGTGTATGAAGAACAATGTCAGAAACGCTTGCTCTATTATCGTACTTTACCATAGAGAAACCCGCAATGAGACAAGTCACTTCGAATAATTTATATTAAATTTTCCGTAGTCCGGGATGTAAAAAGATTCTGCGCATGCGCGAAAAAAAAAAATCTTTTTTCTACTATTTTGACCCTTCTATGTACAAAATCTGTAAAGGAAGTGTCAGAATTACTGCCGCCAACATTCCCTATGGTATGGGTAAAGATTTCATTCGCTTAGTAGCCACACAATATTTAAAAATAATTTTTATCTGTGGGCATCTCGAAGTGTCTCGAACTGTCATTTTGGCCACGTCATGTTTATGCCGTTATGCGTGTACCTCGAATAAAACATCGTAAAACCTATCAATTTACGTAATTAACGCAAGTAATGTTATTTTGGTAAATAGTTTATTGTTCTAGGAATGTGTTTCGGTCAATAAAATATACGATAGGTAAAAATTAATCCACAAAACATTCGATTCAAATTGAAGATCGTGAAATTTCCGTGTTGTTCCTGGAAAAACCTGGCCCTTAACAAGTTAAGGGGGGGGGAGGGTCTACCCTCAGTGTGACAAGGGGTATGGGGGGGTTATGAGCTTTGTGATGTCACATTACGACACATGCGACTGCCACAAAAATATTTTCCCTATTCCATTACTTCCCCTCCGTTGTGGCAAATGTAACCCCATTGTGGTATCCCATTATGCCCCCTTCGTCGTGGTGTATTCCGTTACGCCCCCCCTCTCCCCCCCGTTGTTTAAATATGTTTCGGATTCACGAGTAAGAGGGTGCTAGAAATAAAAATATTCTCAAAGTGGACGGTGGGCAAAAAGAGGTTGAAAATCTATGGTCTCTATTCTATACGAACATATTTTTTAAAGCCATAATATATTTCACTGGAGTTCCTTATTGAAGGCTTAATCTAACCTTTCACTAAATTTAAAATTGATACTACTATTAATTTGCAAGGAAAATAACAAAACGTTAAAAATAGTTCAGTCATTTATCTCAAAACTTTGGAGAGACAGCATATTGCCCATAACACGGAAGACAACTGTTTTTCAGGGATAAAAGTTGATACAGTATTTTATTTTAAGAATCATTGTTTTTGATAACATGTCACTGTTGTTTTTATAAACAAGGGTTATTGCCAGTTTTGTAGGTCATTTAGATTATGTAAATTTTGGAGGTTTTGTAGGTCGCATAGGTCATATAGGTTTTGCAGATTTTGTAGGTTATATAGGTCATATAGGTTATGAAGTAGGTTACAAAATGTTTGTTTGCAAGTAGGTAGATTGTGGAGGTTGTTGAGATAATGTGATGTGAGTTCAATAGGATTGATTGGTACCTGTGGTTTCTCCGGGGTGTGATGGTGCGGGGGTGCCTCCCAGGGGGGGGGCAGCTGGTTGGTGGCGATGTATGGGTGGTGGTTCAGCCCTCCCGCTCCAAATGCCTCCATCTGTAGCAACATACACATCTGTTATTACATCACACGCTCAGCTAAACACATCTTCATACAAACTATGTAATATACAATCTTACCGTCAATAACTCCCTTCTAATCTCTCCCTCTTTCTCATAAATTATGTCTACCAAAAAGAGAGATTAAAACGGAATGCTCAGCGGAAGGTCCATAAAAGGAATACCAAACATTGAGGTGTACAAGGTATGTGAAAGCACTTTCTATGCTGCTGTGACCATTATTGTCAAATTACAGGCCGGGTGATGAAATTTGAAACAAATACTAGGAACGTAGAACCAAAAAATTCCATGGGTTAAAGTTTGTTTGGTCACTTCATCTAATTTTCTTTAATTGAAAAGGACTTGTGTATTGAGTCAAAAAATGTTGCCATTTTGTTTCACATTCACACCTCAGTAGGCATAATAAACTGTGTTATTTGGTAAAATTTAAAAGAAATCCATTTGTTTGATTATAATGAAACCAATTTAAAACTTTAATCCACTTTTTTGTTCTATCAGACCGGACCGTCAGTAAACGAACGCTGGCAGCTGGCAACAAAAGCTGGCAGCGCGCAGAGGGCTACGGGATGGTATGCGGACGGGGTGGATTTGATTTAATAGATGGCGTTGGTTGTAAAAACAGAAATAAAGTTTGAAATATGTTTCATTACA
This sequence comes from Limnephilus marmoratus, assembly GCA_917880885.1. Taxonomy (NCBI): domain Eukaryota; kingdom Metazoa; phylum Arthropoda; class Insecta; order Trichoptera; family Limnephilidae; genus Limnephilus; species Limnephilus marmoratus. The sequence goes on from OU862923.1 coordinate 19,171,821, forward strand.
CTCATTATGACAGAATTTCACCAAGTACTTAGCAAAAATAAAAATTTAAATCCATTTGTTTCCTTCCTATAAAATTGACAAGTGGATAAAACTGGCATTCAGTGGTTATTTTATCAGTTTTGAAAACCTTGCTCAAATCAATCTGAAGAAATTGGTGGTAAGGTATCTTGCTTTTGATTTGGTATAGTAGCGGCAGAAATGTGTTGTGAACATCATAGTTTGAAATTCAATTAGTTTCTCAACTCGCTTTTTAACAACTTATAAGAAACCAATAGAGCCTTTATATTTGCAGTTGGATAGTTCGAACAATATTAAATTCAATCAATCGTAAAAAAAACTTTTACAATGCTATTCGACTATGTCTCAGAGTAAACTGAGGCTAGGTTTCCATATTTTCAGCCATCGAAGCATTGCTACCATTGCAGCACATAACCCCACATTGACGAACATTATACGCTCCCAGTCAGGATATCGTAATATCGATGGTTCGATTTGATAAATACAAATTTTTATTGCCGTAAGTATAGAATAAAGAAAAACACAAGAAAAGCAAAGTGGGCGTGTTTCGTGATCCAAAAGTCTGAGATATCATCCCATAAATTTCAAGTGAAATTCGGTTAGTCAGAACAAATTCAAAACCATGTGGAATACGATGTCGGGCAGTATAAGAGGGACAGAGTACGCAATGTTGATTGGCTATTCGATCTAATAATCAAAAGGTACCACCAAGTCAGTGGTGACATCGGTGTCCATTCAAATCTACATAAAAGGCTATTTTTTTTCAAGGTGATAACAAAAATTGTCATTGGTAATTCGAATTAAAATTTTTACTTGGAGTATGAAGTGGAGCATGGAGCTGAGGATGGAGCGTATGGAGCGGAGAATGAAGCTGAGCGTGGAGCGGAGCAGAAGCGGAGCTGGAGCAGGTATTTTGATGTCGAAGCGGAGCCGGAGCGGAGCAATTAAAAAATTGGCCTGCTCCAAATTCCTGAAACTAATGACGGAAGGCGTAACCACGATCTATGCATATATGAATGCCTTGAAAAGGTATCTTGAAAAGATGAAAATTTCTCTCAACTTCGGAACGGCGCCTGCACTTTTTCTATTAGATGTTTAACCCCTTTAATCATCAGCTAGATGGTCGCAAAAGCAGTGTCAGATTTACCATTAAGCTAATGTAGGCACCGATTTCAAATAAGCCTCATTTTACGGAGACTAAACTCTTGCACGCAGACTAAACTCTTGCAGTCAGAAAACTCAATTGAAAATTTGAAGCAAACAGTCAGCAGACTTCCCGTTGAAAAATATCTGCGGATCCCATTATAAAGTTGCCACGGCTCTCTCTCTCTCACGTGTACAATCTTTAAGTGCATAAAACAGTCATAGTCGCCGTGCGCACATTATGCACAAATGGGGATGTGCATAGTGTGAATGTGTGGTTTAAGCCAAAGAGCATTTTGTAGAAGAGATACTATATTAAGATCTTGATTTTCTGGACCACGATGATCAAAGAGTAGCAGAAAGCTGGCATTCTATAGTAGTGTCAATATTTTAAAAAATCGTGGAAGAAAATTCAAAAAGATCACAATTCCCATTGATTCATTAAATTTGTGAATTTTCGTGAGTGGTTCGACTGACAGAGCATATTGTAGAAGAGTGTTGACTATATCAGTTCTCCAAGATGATGCACAACGATGCAACGCCAGATTCAAACTGGAACGGGAATGGTAGGAAGAATAATTACCTGGTATCTATCCACGTTCATATCGTCGTAGGACTGGTGGTGTGGAGGCGGTTGTTGGTGCAGACGCGGCTGGGGGGGAGGAGGCTGATGCAGCAGGGGGGGCGGGCCCGGGAAGGCACCCCACTCGGCCTGGTCGCCCAGCTGGTTGGTGCCCAGCTGTTGCTTCCAGGCGCGCTCCGTGCCGATGGGTCTGGGCTTGCGGCCCGAGTCCTCTGGTCCGCCGTTGGCCTGGGGCGCTGGCGCGTCGTCGGGGCCCTGGAAGCCGCCGAAGGAGGTCCAGCGGCCCAGACCGCCCATGCTGCCGGACATCTGATTGCGAGCGGGCTGTGGATAAAGACACACACTTTAAATGTGCCATAATGATTGTAACACAAAACTCTCAACACATAGCTTGGATAGTTAATAGCTATTGATTAGCAATATAGTCCATACTAATATCATAAATGCGAAAGTGCGTGTGTTTATTTGTTACGTTTTCACACCTAAAACACTAAACCGATTTTAAAAATTCTTTCACCAATAGAAAGCTACATTATCAGCGAGTAACATAAGCTATATATAATGGTAAGCTCTGGCGTTCTAAAATTTGCATAAATGAAAATGTGTCTATTTCATATATTTTAGGAGGAAAGAAAGGGGGAAGGTGGGGTTCGTGAGGGAAAAGATGAGGAAGGGGGAAGGCGGGAAAGGTGGAAGGGAAAGGACATGCAGGGAGAATCACTTTACATTGCAACGCATGCCGGGTACCAGCTAGTATATAACAAAAGAAAGCATAAATGTGAAGAGAAAACCTTTATGACAAACATAAAACCTTGAATAATAATAGGGCCTTGATTATCCAGACCTCAATAATTATCAGTGGCACAAAAACACCGGGAAACAAAATCCAAAAGTTTTTATGCGTATGTTGCCCTAATGTGGATTAATTAAGATAATATAATCAGCGATAAGTGTGCGTGTCCAGTAATTGCCAATTACTGGTATCAGTAGCACAAATCTTCCTCAAATGAAGATCCTATTAAGAAATATCACAGAATGAATGAGCAAACTTGTGGTTTTAATCATTCTGAAACTAATCCATCTTTAGAGCGATGAATGGCAACAGGTCGACCGCGGTCTGAATCTGAACCGCAAAGGGTGTAAAACTGGACCCCCAAAATATCTAGTTATTTAACTGTCCAGTTATAAGTCACATTCATTTTAGAGAAATTAAATTTATCTATGCATTTCAGATATTTCTTTGTCTTCCATGAAATGTTTTTTTTTTAAAGCATCCGAACCCCACTAGAAATTACTTGCCGACCCCTACTTTAAAGGTTGCCATGAGTGTTCTGAACGCAAGAAGAAACTCATCATGTTTCAAATACATATATATTGGCAAGAAAAAACATAATAGAATATATAATTTTGTCGAGAAAGCTGAACAGAAGACGAAGTTCACAGATAAGACTATAAGTAAGTTTGCCAGTGTGACTGTCTGTCAGTCAGTCACTGCAATTATGAGTGTTGGTGTGTAATAAGTCTGCCAGGGTAATGATGGTGATAAGGGTGGAGGGTGGAAGACTCACGCTCACTTGGTGGAACATGGGCGGTGGCTGGTGGTGCTTGGGCGGCGGGGTGGAGGGTGGGGGAGGCCTCTGGCTGTTGTAGGAGGACATGAGCAGTTGATGCAGAGCTCCGCTGGTCACGTTGTTGTCCACTCCCCCCACTCCCCCTACTCCGCTGCCGTAGCCCGATGGGAACATGGCGTTCTGGAAACAATCATTCATTAGTTTTTAATCATTACTTTGATTGTGAAAAATATTATACTGATTTTATATAGTGAAAAATACTTATTTTAAGCACTCGAAATTCTGATTTTTTTTTCAAGAAATCAATATTTATTTTTGAAAAATAAATAATGATTTCCGAATTTTATCACAAACATCTCAGTCAGAGGAGTAAGAATGCTGGCACAACAGTGAATATTCATAATAAACCTAAGGGGGCATACATTAATTACGTGTGCTCAAAAGGGGGGGAGGGGTCCAGCAAAATCTCATATTACTTGAAAAGAATATACAAAGTGGCCCAAATTTATCTCACCAAGGGGGGGGGGGGTCTAGATTGAAAGAAAAACTGCTCACGTAATTAATGTACGCCCCTAAGACTTCTTTTTGTTATCCATTGATTTCTATGTTTAAAAACATCTGTTATTTTCTGTTGTCAAAGTCAAAAGGTTAAAATGATGCATTGCAAAGTAAAGCAAAATCGTTTGTTTTTGATTTGAGAATTTAATCGCTTAGAAATATTATAGACGATGCTTTAATTAAATACTGCAAGTAGAACACATCTTGACCTTTGCTATAATTGAGAATATTTTAATCTCCTAATTATATAACAACAACCAAATCGGCAATGGAAAATATCCATAGTGCGAATTGCAACAATACAACAATAACATTATAAAAATATAAGATGTATATATAGATGTTTACCTGAGAGGAGTGTTGCATAAGGTTGTTCTGGGGTGGCTGACTGAAGTCAGGTGCTCTAGGATTCAGTCTGGAGGGGCCCCCGGGAAGGTTGGGGAAGCCCGAGAGGCCTCCAGTTGTCTCGTAGGCACCCCCCATTGACATGGAGACTTGTTGCTACAAGAATTAAATTTAAAAAAACAGGTTATTATGACTGAAAAACCACCAGGAAGGATTAATGATTGAATGTTGTTTGATTGAACAAATAAAATCATTTGTGTTAATGTACAACTTGATAAAAAAATTAATATGATGCATTTACCAGGTGTAATACTGCAAAAGACATAAAAAATACAAGGGTGGTCCCAGAAGTACCCGACCAGACGTGGGTGACGATTGTTGCTTTAAAAGGGTACTATTATAAAGTACCAACCCTGTAAAGCTTAAGCTTTGACGCTACATTGTTTAATGTTGTTTGGCAGCCATCAATAGTGAACGCTCTCAATGAATTTGTAAACATGGAAAAAATTGATCATCGTTACGTGATACAATACTTTCATTTGGAAGGTCTATGTCCAACCAATATCAAAGAGCTAAATTCTACTCTGGGACAGTCTGCTCCTTCGTTTACAATAGTAAAATATTGGGTGGCGAGGCCATACGAGCTGCCAAGACGAACATTGCAGTGGTCGACCAAATGAGGTAACCACGCCAGAAATGGTAAAGAAAATTGACAACATGGTTTTGGATGACCATCGATTAAAAGTGCGCGAGTTATAGGCCAGTGCAATTAGCACCAAAAAGGGGGTCGCGATCGGAATTATTCCGGTAGTCCCAATTTTTTTATATGTTTTATATACTCATCTTCTGATGTAAAATCTGAGTTTTCGACCTTGGGTCACTTGAGCTTTCGCCGCCATTTTGAAACAACCAGCCGAAATCGCGCCAAAATCTAGTTTTTTTCAAATATCTCGTTTCCAATTAAGAATTCGGATAAAGTAGCTTTCCAAGTTTAGTAGAACATAAAATTATCTATAATTTTTTTTGAATAATTTTCTTCTATCTCTAATAAATATCGAGATATGCAGCCGTAAAAATGTGTATAAGTTTATAAAAACCAGTAAATTGGCCGACTTGGTTTGGTTTTTTGTGCGTATCTCTTTTCCGGTACAATTTTGTAAAAAAAATATTGATATAAATTTTGTAGAGAATAAAATTTCTTAAAAGACGTAGGTATATGTTTAATGTATTTATCGCAATTACGTATCTACGTTCTAATAAAAAAAAATCACAAAAATTAGGTCAAAAACTGAATGTTCAGTGTTCGCATAACTTGATTATTATTATTTTTAAACAATTACTGTTGAATTAACATGTAACATACATAACAGCAACATTAACCATAAATGTAATCAAAACATATAAATAAAACTATACATAGATGTGGTAAAAATACTATAAATTAACGAGATTGGGGGGGTTACCCCAGGGTTGAATCAGGAACGTCAGAGTAATAAGTAGAGATGATGCCTACACGAATTAAGAGGGATGATAAAGACGTTCAAACTCTCATTGATTGGTTTACTTGCCATGAACCATTTCCTAAAACAAACGTGATTATGTCTATAAGCAGTGGCACGATCGGGGATAGCAAAGTAACTTGTCACATGGCTGAAAAGATGGGGAAATTTGCTGTCTAAAGTTATCAACCAGAACTTTGGAAACCTTAAACACTTAAAACCTACACGTAAGGATGCGATATTTTCTCTTGCGGCGGTAACCAGCAGCATACAAAATCAGGATGTGACTGTGACAATGGATCCATTAATGCTATCCCATCGTATGTGTATTGCCAAAAAGTGTGAAATCGAATTTAAAGAATATTTCCAAAATGAATCTCCTGTCCCATTGTCTCTTTTCTCAGAGGTAGACATGCGCAAAGGAACCAAGTCCATATTTTACTCATTGTTCATCCCTCTACCAAATAATACAGAATTGGAAAGCAGTAAAATACACGTTGTTGATGGGGGATATTTACTGCACAATGTTGTATGGGGTCGTACTCAACCTTTTTCAATTATTTTTCATCAATATGTCAGGTATGCACAAAATCATTATGGAGCCAATACAGAAGTGGTATCCGATGGATACCCGGAGTCGGTTGAAAAGAAAAGCACTAAGGAAAAGTTTCTGGGAAATGAGAAGGACAAGTTTCGTTTTATTTCCCTACTCATAGCCTCATTTGAACGATAGCAAATAACGACAGTACAAGCTGAAGAGGATGCTGATGTTCTCATAATAACCACAGCAAAGTCGTTATCATCTCAACATGATGCAGTCATAATCATTGGTCAGGATATCGACCTACTGTTGGTACCTACTCCTCACAGCTCTCTCACCTCCAAACGTATATTACCAAAAAGTTGGTAAAGGAAAATCACCCAACGCGTTGTACTCCGACAAATGTTTTAAACACAATGAAACAGTTGAAAACATTTTATTCATTCATGCCATAAGTGGCTGCGACACAATTGGTGCTCCGTTTGATCAAGGTATATACAAATTTTGTAATATTCTTCTCAAAAACCACTCAGTGAATAAAACTTATTCGTGTATTTCAAGATCCAAAAGCAAATCGAGAAACAATCACTTTCGCTGCCGAACAATTCTTTACACTTTTGTATGGCGGCAACGAGAAAACAAATTGGGAAAATTTAAGGTAGGTACATTCTTTTTGTCAAAGGAGTGAAAAAGAATAAATTCAATTTATCCAGGATACCACCCATCATGCAGTCCAGCAACATGCTTCAAGAACATACTTGCAAGTGCAGGCTTGGCTTGGTCACCATAAAGATCCAACGAATGGGGTTGGAAGAAGGACGCTGTTGGGTTACTAACTCCAGTACCAATGATGAAGGAGGCTGCACCTGAGGCGTTTGCTGAACGTTATATCATGCCAATGCAATAAAGGTTGCGCTGGAGAGTGCACATGTAGAAGTAGAAAGTCGGGTTTGAAATAATGCTCCCTACTCTGTATTCACTATAATGGCAGCTCGCGCGAGAATGCTGCGGAAGCCTTCGTTCATGATGATGACGAGGAATTTGTGACCCAGTCGCCACAAATTCGGCTCATGAGACATAGGAAGACTATATTGAAGCTGTTCGGGGCCCGTATTTGGCAGTAAGAGACTAAAGTCAATAGTCATATATTTTAAGAAAAAATATTTTTGACGTGAGATTTTGCTGGAACCCCCCTCCCTCCTTTTATGCTCACGTAATTAATGTACGCCACCTTATGCCAACACTATTCTTCTGATTTAGGTTTTGAACTTTTTTGGGAAAATTTTGAATTAGATACCTAATTGCGACAAAAACATTAAACATATACCTACGACTTTTATGAAATTTTATTCTCTACAAAATTCATATCAATAATTTTTTCACAAAATTGTACTGAAAAAGAGATACGCACAAAAAACCAAACCAAGTCGGGCAATTTACCGGTTTTTATAAACTTTTACACATTTTTACGACTGCATATCTCGATATTTATTAGAGATATAGGAAAATTTGTCAGATAAAAATTGTAGGTAGTTTTATGTTCTACTAAACTTGGAAAGCTACTTTATCCGATTTTTTTATTGGAAACGAGATATTTGAGAAAAACTAGATTTTGGCGCTATTTCGGCTGTTTTTTTCAAAATGGCGGCAAAAGCTCAAGTGACCCAAGGTCGAAAACTCAGATTTTACATCAAGAGATGAGTATATAAAACATATAAAAAAATTGGGACTACCGGAATAATTCCGATCGCGGATCGCTAATTGCACTGGCGTATTAGCATATTGACTGAAAATTTGGATATGAGAAAGCTGTTCGCAAGATGGGTATGCTCACAATGGAACAAAAACAGCGTTGTGAGGATGTTTCAGTTGAGTGTTTGGTGATGTTTTAAGACAATAACGCCGAGTTTTTGCATCAATTCATACGGATGAAACATGGGTCCATCACTTCACACCTAAGACGAAGGAACAGTTAAAACAACGGACTGAAAGGGGAGAATCGGCTCCAAAAAAGTTCCATCTGCAGGCTAGATCATGGCATCAGTTTTTTGGGATGCGCCGTGGGATAATTTTCATTGATATCTTCAAAAAGGAAAAACAATCAACGGCGAGTACCATGCGAACTTATTGCGAACTTATTGAGTGATGAATTCAAGAAAAAACGGCCACATTTGGCGAAAAAAGACAATGCACCAGTTCACACATCCGTTATCGCGATGGCCAAAATTAATGAATTAAAGTTTGAATTGCTTCCTCATGCACCCTATTCACCAGATTTAGCCCCCTCGGATTATTTTCTTTTTCCAAACTTGAAAAAATGGCTTGGTGGTAAAAGATTTGCCAACAATGAAGAGATGGAATCTGCAGTTGATGACTATTTTGAGGCGCTCGACGGTTCACACTATAAAAAGGGTATCGAAGCTATTGGACATCGCTGAGAAAAGTGTGTCGAGCTGAAAAGGAGACTATGTTGAGAAATAAAAATATTTTATCCTAAATTTTTTGTGTTTTCTTTGTTAAATTGGGTACTTTGGAGACTACCCTCATTCACGGTATGAATTTATAAAGCTAGTCTCACACGAGCACTATATACTCACAATATATGTGGGCTTGGCCTATTTCACCATTTTGCCGGAAATATGTGGCAAGCGAAAGCCAAGCCCACATACATATATTGTGAGAGTATAGAGCTATTGTGTGAGTTAACTGGGTAATTAAAATTGTTACTTCCAACAAACATTGATATCTGCAAATTCACAGAATGGAGAATATAAGAGATGGTTCTAAGCATATATTACAAAAGTTCATAGTAGTATAAAAGTTCAAGGAGAGGAAGTGGGAGATTTCAACACAAAAAACAACTCAACAATTATTATTGGCTATTTGGAAAGAAATTTTCAAAAGTAGATAATAGCTTTTCAGTGGATTGTCATTATTTTTTCAGATTTTTTCTGAAGATCACGTGAAAAAGAAATTAGATTTGGTACTTATATAAATCAAAAGAAAAAACTTGAGATGAGATAACTGAAAAGATTTCTTCTTCAAATCCCAACCTTTTAAATGGAGGGAGATCACTATTTCATGATGGTTTTTCTTGGAGGCTATATACAAAATAATAAAAATATTATTTTCATATATAAAATACCAATATTATATATCGCAAAAAATGAAGAAAAAAACAACACACTACTCTCCCCAGTGCCCAGAATTAATGACTTTCGCAATGTTATACCCAGTAGAGTTGTCAAATTTACCGCAGTGGTGAGTGATGCTCTCTCCCCAGAAACTATTGTCAAGACTGATTGGTTTACAGCAAAATCGAGTCTCAACGATAGTTCCTGACGAAAAAGCAAGTTTCCTCCGTGAAGATCTGCTGGCGGTGCTGTTCCGCACTGACGAGGTGGTGGTCTTCGGCGCAATGAGGAAATCTCACGGCGGTCATACTGGCACGTTATTCTCTAAGGGCACTCAACAATAACTCATGAAGAATCACATTAGAAACACAATGCGTAACCATCACTGCGCTAATATGCTTAAATTATTTGATGTATGAAATTACAATTGAATTTACAGACAACTTTGTACAGTAGAACCCTGTTAATTCGAAATCTACAGAACATCAAAAATAAAATTTCAAATTAACAAATTCCCATGTAATTCGAAATTTTATGAAAAAAAAATTTGTACGCCACAAACTCGGCCACAAATTCAATTTCGGGTAGGTTCTTCGAAGTAAATTCGTAATTATATGACTTATACCAATGTAAATCAATTTTCGCAGGCATTTATCATCGCGGTTGGCCCTATATTCGAAGAAAATTCATAAAAATACAATATTTTCCACGTAAATAAAATTTTGGCAGCCTTCCCTAAACTCATAAAAATGTGATAAATTTTCGCGTAAATCGAAGCTTCGCAGCTGAATCCCGTCGCGGCCGTCCCTCTAAATTCAGATACCTATTCAAAATACGTTCGTAAAAATACCCCATAATTTCTGCGAAACTGCAAAACATAACTGCGAAAATTATATTTTCGCATTTGATTACCGCCGCTAAGCAAATTCAGCAAATACAGCGAATTTGTAAATATATTGATAATTTCCATGTAGAAATTTGACTCTGCCCTTCGAATTCAGATACTCGAAGTAAATTTGTAAAAATACAATAACTTTCCTCATAAATCGAAATTTTGCAGCCGATTTCCGCCACAGCCAGCCATTTAATTTCATATAATCGAAGTAAATTCATAAAAACACAACATTCCAGTGTAAACCGATTCAGATTTACAAAATAATATTAGACAATGTTAAATCGACATTCTACGGCTTTTTACCGCCACGGCAGTCTGTCAGATTTAGATTTAAGCTATTGTGTGATTTTTTTACAAAAATCTGTGTTTTTCGAATTACACAAACAAATTTTCATGTGCGGGCAAAAATAAATTTCAAATTATGAATTAACAAATTTTTAATAAAAAATCTAATAAAGAATTATTGGGGTTCGAATTAACAGGGTTCTAATGTAGTAAAGAATCCTTTCCATAAAACCAAAATATTGGTGTAATTGCCATTAGTGCATTTTTTTCTCTGGTGAAGAGCGGCGATTATAATTTACACAGAAATGGTTCACATCGGCGATTTAGGAAAAAGTAATGAAGGGCAGCTTACCATTAAATTATGAGTGTTTCTTGGTGCGTCAGACTGGTAACATGGTCCGTTGCGAGCCATGTTCCCCATGTCCACAGATCCTATTCCATTTCCTGCACAAAATAACCACACGTAAGAAATGGGCAATCAAAACATTATAAAATATCGTCATATTCTGATGTGAGACCAAATAGATGACTGGTTACGTAATTACGGAACAGACATATATCATGTAGTGCGTTGGGTAACATTAAAAAAAAAAAAAAAAACCAATGAATTCCGGGTTGCGGGCAATAAAATAAATATATTTCCAATTTATATTCCAGACAATTCCTAAAAAGCTTTTCAATTCCATCATTAATGAGAGTTTTTTTTTATATTTAGTGCTAAAAGATGCCTAAACATGTATATTAGTAAAGGGGAAAACATGTATAATAAAACTTTTATATCCAGAATCTGCATTTGTTGATGCATAAGAATTTTATTTTTCATCCTTATACTTTTGACTGGAGTTTCTCATCAGTAAAACTAACTGCTTAATATTTCCAAATCAATGCATTGGTGTCAAAAGCCCATTCCTTGACAATAATATTTAGAAACCCACTAATAAGATTTTTTCTGGTTCCTTGGAAAAGCTTGTAAGAAAGTTTGACTGTAATTATAAAAAGATGTTGAATTTACCAGCAGGCATCCTGATGGCCCCAATAGAGGGGGCTCCCTGCGCCAGACTACCCAGAGACACGAGCCCTGCGCCCCGGATGCCCCCGCCAGGAGGACCTGGAAGGAAATAATCTGAATTAATTGATAACAACTCTTCACAGGTTGGAGTTCACACTAAGAGTCAAGACATGAAAAGCAGTACATATTATCGTGAAATCAGTAAATAACATATGTTCAGGCAAGCAATTGGATAACGACCTATGTAATGGAAATGGGAATTACAGCAGAGCTCTAGTGAGGACTCGAAAAGAACAATCAAGGAAAAGAACAATACTTAAATTCTTCGTAAAAAATTTTACCAAATTATGACAATCACGGCATTAAATAAAAGCATTTCAAAGAAATTTGAGAAGAATGTGTACCTTTATAGGAGCAAACCTTGAATAATTTTTTTTACAGTTTTGCTATAAGTTTTACCAAAAAATTGATATTTAAAATGTGCATATTTGCAAAACATGGGAAATTCCGTTAAGGAAAACATTACAACAGAAAATTTACATGGTTAGGTTTGTTGTTAGTTAGTTCTTTTGTTAAATGTTCTGTTTGACAAGAGAGTGGCAGTTGATACACACCTGGTGGCAGGTCGGAGTACTGTCCTTGGTACGGGTTGGAGGGGTTGGAAGGGTTGGGCGGGCCCGGAGGACTGCTGCTGTGAGAGCTGGTGCGGGAGGAGTGCGACACGGGAGAGCACCCCGCCGTGCCTCTGTAGCCGGGGGCCTTGGATGCGTCCACCTGAAACACACAACACACTTTCAACACATTTTCATTTAACCAGGCTACTTTGCTTGTAAATGGATTTGATTGACTTGATTTCTACCATTCACTTTCATGTCATATTCATTCTTTCTTGGTTCATCTGCTCTGGTAATATTCAATGAAAGTCAGTATTATTCTGTAATTTGACTTAAATCTTATTCTCACAAGCAGGACTCTGAATCTCCAGTACTTGCACATTCCCATAACCTTATCGTGACCTTTCACTTCTGTTAACCAACCATTTAACATTACAGGGATAACCTTAACCCCTTAGGGGCGAAGTATTACGTAACGCAATTTTTGAAGATTTTTGACCCCCCCTGTAAAGCGCCATTAAGTATTCTGGAAAATGAGCATCCTTCTATTCAATTATCGGTCCAATCCTTTCCAATCTTAATGTTTCTGTTATTAACATTTACGTATTTGAAATTTTGAATTCGAAGTCGGTTGCTGTCAGCAGATGTCAGGTAGCTGTAGCTGTCATTCGGATAAAACAAAATTAATTGCCACCTTTGACGGTACAAAAGCGCATGGAGAATTGAATAATTAACAAAGTCAAAGGCCAGGCCATTTCGCGGAAATTCGCGAAAATTCACAAAAAAACACTAAAAAAGCACCATTTTGAACTTTGAATTGAATGTTTTGTTGATTAATTTTGAGCTATTGTATATTTTATTGACTGAAACACGTTCACAACACAATAAACTATCTACTAAAACAACATTACTTGCATTTATTACGTAAATTAATAGGTTTTACGATGTTTTATTCGCGGAACACGTATTTATTGCGACAGTTAAAATCGCGGCAAATTCTGACAGCGGATTGTCATAGATGAAATCGTTTTAAAAATATTCCAGGGTTGCAAGGTGAATGAAACTTGTAGCGTCTCCGAGAGTAATGATGGCGCAAGCGATTCTGACACTGTTCTTCATACAAATTGTGTACATAGAAGGGCCAAAATCGCAGACCAAAAGTTTTTTGTCGGAAATATTATTCAAATATTTGAATTATTTTCTCGCGCATGCGCATATGACGCGCGCGCCGGCGCATCTCCGGCCTGTCACCGGTTAAAGCTAATATCTATTTCAACACTTTATTTGGGCCTTTTCATCTTTATTGACAAAATCGCGTAAATTTGACACCAGCAGGTCGTTGTTCACAGGAAGCCATCTAACCGCAAATAAATTTACAGATGTAAATGGTAGCATCAGCATTTACTTACGCAGGTCGAACTTTCGAACAACTTCCGTGATCATTAATTACCACAAGTTGGATGCATAATGTGTAAACGCTCCTGTGAGTGACCTGTCAAAATCTTATGTAATCCGTAAATTTTAATTACGAGTCTAACCCCAGCCTTAGATAAGTCTGTAATGCTGGCCATCCTAAGATTAGGAGAAAAATGTAATGAAATTGAATTATTTTGGGTGTTTACCTGAATAGGAGGGTTAGGATTACTGTTTTGGGTATTTTCAGTATTTTGGATATTTTCTCCCGAGCTTCCCCACATCATCCCTCTGGAGAAATTCTTGAATAGTGAATACTCAAAGGGTGCGGTCACGCCACTGCCAATATTTCCCTGAAAGTTAATTAGGCACATTAATACCATCAATTCAATGCCATTCAAATGCAAAATGTTGCATTGTACCCAAATGACTTACTTCCAGGCTTCTCCTGGTGTTTGTCATCATCAAATTAATGTTATTTAAAGCCAGGTCCTCCAGCGACAGACAATATTATCACAAATCGTCGCCTTAGTTCTTATTGCCCAAATGACCAGTTTAGTTTTTGTTCAATCTCCATTTTAAAATTAAAAATAAAGTATACAAAATGATAGTTAATCTAACTAAGAATTATTTAAACTAACGAGACCTTTACCTTTACGGAAATAGCTTTATCTTAAACACCTATCATAATGTTTCATTGAAATAATGAAAGAAAACCTTCTCCTTCTGAGATTTTCTAATGGTCGTTTGGACAATAAAGAACTAAGGCGATGAAATATTAAACCAAATGTTTGTATAAACATGAAACATTGGGGCAGGGCTACAATGTTTCCGACACAATGTTTTTATTTTTGTTTGATGTTTTGAAAACATTTGGTCATAAGAAGGTAATATTGGCTTATAAAATACCAACCATAGCTAATATAGCCATATTATACATATACCATAGCGCAAAGGGAGTAGTAGTTGGTAAGTTGTTTTTCTAGTTTTTTATTCAATTAATTCGCCACTATCCATTCTGCCTACCCTGATACTAAACTCTGCACACGCCACTGCCAATAAGGTCACTATCTTAGACGAGAACCGGAACGTAACAAATTATTTAATGGTCGAGTTAAGTTCTCAAGCTCCAAAAGTACCCATTGGATATGAAAAATGTGTATCTATAGAGGGATAGTATATCCATATGGTTATCTGATTAATACATTCTGTTTGTGGGATTTTTGCCCTCGACACACTACAGAGCTAGAAGTCTAGGTCGCGAGAACTGGGCGTTGTCAAGAATTTCATTGATTGCAAAGGGGAAGAATGTTTTATGTAAATCACAGTTGTTAACTTCTTGTCATTTAATTACATGTAACTAATTTTAGCCCTAGAGCTTTTAGTCTATCAACGAAAAAATGTTAATTCTTGAAGAGAATGAATTGAAATGCAACACAAGAAAGTGAACAAAATGAAACAAACTTACATGATTGGAAAACTGTGTGGAGGTGTTGATGGTGAGCGCAGTGTTGTGATGTCCCGCACTCAAGAGCTGCTGCATCAGCTGCTGCTCCTGCTGCTGAGCCGACGACTGCGGCGGCGGCAGTTGGTGCTGCTGCTGTTGTTGCTGCAAGAGCTGCTGTTGCTGTTGCTGAAGCTGCTCCTGTTGCTGTCTCTGCTGTTGCTGCTGTTGCTGTTGCTGCTGTTGTTGTTGCATTTGCTGCAGCTGGGGCAGTTGGGGCGGGGGCGCCGTGTGGATGGGCGCTGGTGGGGGTACGCTGATGGGAGTTTGGATCATGGGGGGCGTGGGAACTGGGCTGAAGGAGGTGATGGATTCTGGGGGTGGTTGGGAGACCGGTGGGGGTTGAGGAGCAGCCACAGGACTCTGGAAATTAAAAAAGCAAATTTTTAGATTCATTTATTACAAGATACATAAATACCCAAATATTTTATAATTTAATAACGAGCGCATGCCGCCATTGCCGATAGGCACAATAAAAAATCAATTTTCTGAGCTATTCTGGTGAAACTACTTATGGCAGATTACATACCATTTTTATAAATATGTAAACACATTATCTAGTAAGATGGGACAATTTACAAAACCTTAAATTTGCGAAAAAAAATTAAGTTATTATGAAAATAGAATCAGTTGGCGCACGGCGAGAGTTAAGCTCTTTAATTTACTTCAATGGAAGAATGTAGTGTCTTTATACCACATTAATAAAAAACCCTGAGAAGTTATGTATTTAGATAAGATAATTTAATATATGCAGGGTTTTCTTGCAAGCATTAACTTAAAAAATAAGGTTCAACACTAAAGAGTTTTTTTTTCAACTCCCTTATAAGAGAATTTTACTATACTACAGTTTTACAGTAAGTTCATTGTAATGGTACTCTCCACATTACACTATAAAGCTCAAAACGTTTTTGGGCGCGGCCTATATCACCATTCGCTCACCATATAATTAATCCTAAACAGATCTATATATATATATATTATAAGTGTAGGCGTAGCGTGAATGACAAAAAATAAAGATTTTTTAGTAAGATAGCCAGAATGAAATGATACAAAAGCAAAGCTCAAATTAGGGAAGTATCCAAACCTGGTGAGCCTGCAACTGCGGGGGTGCCTTCCTCACTGAGTCCTCCATGATGGAGACAGGCGGCGCGGGGGCCGGAGGGGCGATAGGGGCGGGCGGGGGAGGGACAGAGGAAGCAGAGGGCGCAGGGGGGTGGGGCAGGGGTGCCAGGCTCAGGGGCGGACTGCCGCTGCCACCGTTGCTGCTGCTGTTGGTGCTCACCCACTAGAAAAATAAATATTACGTTCAAATTTATACGTTGAATTGAAATTGTGGTGGATACCAAAGATTCATTTAGATTGATTGTTTACTAAAAATGTATTTTAATTATTTTTTATTTCTAAAAATTTAAACCCTCAGGATAATTTGTTTGCTTTTCGGAACAACTCATACAGGTCTCGTAGAAATCGTCGTGCCTACCTTACTATCATGGTTAGAACAACAATCTAAATGGTGTTCAAATCTTAACGGTGGTGTTAGAGAAAGCACCATACTTTATATTCAAATCTAAAAGTACTACAGTACGTAAATTTCAAAATAATTAACATGTACACCTTGAAACCAAAGTTTCCACGAGCGATTTGAAAAAAAATGATGAAACTTTGGGGATTTAATAATTAATTTTACATGTAAAAATGAGTTAACGATAACATTTATATTGCATTTACATGAACCGTTTCTGAAACATTTTCTTTGCTTTTGAGATTTTTATATTTCAAAAATTATACGTTTATTTCTTATTATAAAATTTAAAAGCATATTTTATCACCTTTACAGAACAGATTTTGGTTTTCTGATGCTTTTAGAAACATTCCATTAATTTGGATTTTATTGCAAAGTGGAAATATTTTGTACTTCTGACAAAATAGGCCCGAGGCCTGAGGGGTTAAGCATCAAATAAATTAACACAATAAATAAGGTAAACACTCCTTACTTCTTAAACGCTCAGGTGCCGCTCGTGCGCCGGCGTGTCGTGAGACTTTACACGCGATTTTGACCCTTATGTATAAAGAAAGTGTATGAAGAACACGGTCAGAATCGCTTGCTTTATTATCGCTCTTTACCATAGAGAAAACTGCAATTCGCCTGATCACTCCATATAATTTATATTAATGATTTACCGGAGCGCGGGAACGTGCGCAGTTCTTGCGCATGCGCGGGAAAAATTCCTTTAACTGCGGTTTTGACCTTTCTATGTACGAAATTTCTCAAGGACAGTGTCAGAATCGCGAGACACGAAATGTCACGTGGTGTCATAATGCCGCGTTTTAATTGGTGGTGCTTTTTGCTGGCATACCCCGGCATTCAACGAGTTAAGTTACAGAAGAAACAACCTACTCAAAATAGAATATAATAATATTTACAACAAAAAAGATGGATGTGTGTGATAAATGGTTTCTGAAAGAATTAAATATTGAAAATTTGATAAAATAAATTATTAACTTAATTATTATGAGGTAAGAAACTTTTACATAATATATAATGATACATAATAATAATAGCAATACAGGAGTAAATTAATACTACATAAGTAAATAGTTAGCTCACACAAACATAACTGATGAGTGATATTATAAGAGATAGAAAATGTTTACATTAGTTCTTATTGAAGAGGTGTACTATTATAGCTGTCTTGTATGTGTCAGTGCAGTTTAACACATCGTAAACGATGTCTATTTAATTAATTTCTATGTAAGGTGCGTGAAGCAGCATTCGGAATTCTGCCGCCGGTGTCACCCAATCTTGTCACAGTAATAAAAGCAAAAATGCTTAACAATAAACCAACCGTTGAGTGTTGCTTAGAGGAGCGGTTGCTGGCTTCAGTGGCGGCAGCTGCAGACGCAGACAGCTTAGCCGCAAACGTCCCTTGCTGGGCCGACTGCTGTTGGCTGCTGGTCTGTTGCTGTGAGGAGGTGGGCGTGAGCTGTTGCTGCTGTTGCTGTTGGCGGCCGGACGCCATGATGGCGGAGGTATAGGACATGGTGGTCTTGGTGGAGCCGGCCTGCGGTGCAGGCGTGCTGCTCGGAGGTGGGGCCGTGGCTGATGCGGCTCGCTTTTCAGCTGCAAAGATGAGAGCTTATTTAATAAATTGGTTGAAACAGTCAAATGTTTATGCAGTTTGAAAAGTCTGTTCGAAACACAATCATTAATATTTTTTTACAGATTACTGTAAAACCTTTACAAAATGTTTCACCCAGTTTTTGGTGTTGGAAGTTTTATTTATTGATTCAAGTTTTTTAATTCAGTATTTCAATGCATATTTTTTAATTTCATGCTTCAAGGGACCTTAAACTAAACTTTATAAGCATTAAAACTGCTTAAAATTATGTGTGTATCACTGTACTGTTACCTTGCGCTATCAGTCTTGGTGCCGTTGCCGCCCTCACTGTGTGGTGCGGCAGGGGGAAATTTTGCAGGGGGACCACGGCCTTAGGAGGTGCAACGGTGGTTGGTGGGTTGGGGCTCCCCACTACGGGCTTGGTGGCGGCTCCAGCCAGCGACAGGAGGCCGGGCACCTTCCCCGTAAGATGAACGGGCAGTTTGGTCTTTGCATTCACCTGGGATTACAATTATTTTATAAGTAACCCTTTTGAGTACTAGATGAGATAGTTTTAGAAGGTCGGGTCGTTGACTTTGTAATCAAGGAAATAATGTGGTAATAACAAATCATTGAGAAATCCATGGCCAATGGTGTCTTATTTTCTATTTGCAGGCATGTGTTTGAATTTTAATTATTTAGTAGTGTATACATGATCAAAATTTTGATGCTCTGTAACAGCAGGCTTTAATCTTCTTATATATAAATAATGTAAGGTCATGCAGCTGTCAAAAAATATATTTGAACTTGAAATATTTTCAGAATTACTAAATGGATAGATAGTCTCTGAAAATTGTACATACGTTTAAAAAATGTATGTATCGCTCAGTTTGAATTTTGTTTAATGCTAGGTCTACACTACTCGCTAAGTTCTTCGACGAAATATTCGGGAAAGTTGACCGAAGTTCGAAGTACGTTGCTACACTCTCGTTCAACTTCGCGAGAAGCTCATTCGCGCGGTGGTGCCGGCACGGCTCGCACGTCATGGACGCTCAAGTAGCAGCTGCCGTTGCAATGTGCACGCTCGCTTATTATGTACATATTTATCAAACGAAGAAATATAAAAATAAAAGAAGGAACTACTAACACAACATTTGGGCAAAAAGCTTCTTATATTATGGCATTAAACTCTACAATAAAATACCACTCTCACTCAAAAACCTCAACATTATAACATTTAATTTTCAAATAAAAAGCTGGATACTAAATATAGGGAGATCAGAAATAGAAAATATACTGATATCAAATAGACTAAAACCAAATCCAGTGAACTGAATAATAAAGAAAACACTGTCTTATTTTATTTATAATTATTTAAAAAAATATATGCTACATGATATATGAGTAGTCCAATATCAAAACGTACTTATCTCCACGAACCAAATTTTTGGCAAAAGCAAGAAAACTGTTTCATAGCATTTAAGTACAATAAAGTAAAATTAAACGTTTTGTAAAAATAACGGTAAAATAAAATATTTTAAATGCGCATTTGAAATATAAATTTGATAGGTAATTAATTGGTTATTTAATATTTAAAAATGGACTTAGATACATTTTGATATTGAACCATGGATTTAGATACATTTTGAAAGTGAAGTCTTTGGATTTAGTCACATTTTGAAACTCATAAACTGTGTTTGATAATTCTTCTCTACCAGGGGTGTAGTGAAGAATTACATCATTTATATATATCGTTTAATTTGCAAAATTACCGTTAATATCTCACAAAAATAACGATCACATCAACACCAAAACTACCCACAAAACTTGTGTTTCTTGTGATGGTGTCCATTGCACAGAAAGTAGCCCATTGATTGGTTGAAAAAATCAATATGGCTGCCAATTCCATGGCCCTTATTGGTTGTTGGAGTTGAGTACGTTTTGAAAACAAATAATTTTGGATTTAAGTGCGTTTTGAAATTGAAGACGATTTTTAACAAGCTATAACTAAGGATTTAACCATGTTTTGGCACTGAAATAATATTTCAAACATAGCTATGATCCACGAGAACGCGTTGGCATTCAAATCTCAAAAAAAGTCAAAATGGTGGTTAAGTACCTTTTGATTTTCAACTACTCATATGTTATGTCTATTTCATATTAATTTCTTATAATTAAATTATAATATGTAAGTGAAATCCTCAGCACGGGAGATCCGAGTGGGGATATCATTATCTCTACTTGTTACTAAGAAATGAAGACAATAAACCATTATTATTATTATTATTTATTGACGCATCTTTTTTTCTACGGTAGCTCCTGTACATAGCAAAAAGCGAATCCTTATTTTTCTTTAATTCGTCTACGGGTAATTCTAACATGCCCTGGTCGCAGGAGCAACAGAATTTGCTCCTGCGACCACTGTATTCCACTCATAATCGTGCCGTATGACAATACTAATAAAAAATAATTACTAGCGCGCACGTCTATTCACGACGACGTATTGAAGCGAACTGAAGTTAACCGAGTAGTGTAGAAAGGCACTTCGTGCAACCTCGAGTCCTTTGACTCGGGCACAAAAACCGACAAAAACTGGAGGTCGCCCGAGACGAGCCAAGGTTGGACGAAAATAGACGAAGTGCCTTTCCTCACTATCGTATTCGGCTAACCTCGGTCAACTTCGCGAATAGTGTGGACCTCTAGTAATATTATGTTAGGCTACTTCTTTGATATCTATTTGGTATATTTATTAAATAGTGAATGAGTTTGCCTACAAAGTTAAAATATGTAGTCATGGATGTAAAGGTAAAACTTGGCCAAGTTGGCGACGATATACTGGAGTAAAAGCACACAAGTAAAAAGGTTACTCACAGACAGCGTATGAGACTTGTCCCACACCGAAGACGTGGCCACAAGGACAACGGGTTTGGAGGTGCGAGGGAGCATCTGCATGATGTCCACATCGGGATCCCGGATCATGGTGGCAATCAGGACATGTGCTTGCTTTGTTGCCTCTGCTGAGCCCCTGGTGAACACAAAATATCATTAATTAAGAGTGGTTAGAGAAACAGATGGCAACAGTCAATAGAGGCACTTGTGTAATAATGCTGATGATGCATGGCTGTGAGGTGTATAGAAAGAATGAAAGCAGACTGATCGCAGTAGAAATGTGTCAATAATGTTTGGATTATTTCAATAGCGGCAACTTCGTGCGTGGTAAAACAACGAATTGTTACCGGGGGGCACAGTATGACCAAATTACAATTGAGGTAAATTGATGTGTAAGTTTTTGGACACACAAAGGAGAATGTAACATCGTGGTCATACTGCCAAAAAAACGTGAAGTCGGAATTTTGACTTAATAATGCAGTATTATGAATTCATTTACACTCTATAAACTGCCAGAACACACAAATTGGTGTTAAATTAAAATTTTCCACAATTTTTAAAATTAATTTAAGGTTAAGTCGAAAACGAATACATACATACCTTCATGGCAAAAAAAACATTAAATCGATTTGCCCTCTATCATGTCTATGAATGTGCACTTATATCTGCCCTATCATTTCTGACAGAAAACTTTAACACAACGTAATTGTTTTTGGCTGTAGGCATTTCGCATGTCTACTCTTCTGTAAATGTCAACATAATATTTAATATTTTTTTGCTTTTGTTTGACAGTTCATGTGGAATATTATTTTTGAAAATAGATGTAATGCAAATGTGTAGTGCATTGAAAAGAAAGCGAAGCAGTCAATTTAAAACAAATACCCAATGACAAAAAGCACTTGGTAACTTTGTGTTTTTTAGCAAAACAAAAATGTCTAGCAAAATATACTAATTGCTACCATTTTGGAAATAAACCTAAAAACCGGCTATTCGTAATTAAAAATCAAACAGACACAAATAAAAAAAGGTATTCATAAATGAACACACATCATATCATATTTCTATATCAACACAAACTGTAATTTAATTTGATTAAAAAGTTTGGGTTGGCACAAAACATAAATGCTTGTTTTCTCAAAACAGCGATTTTAGAGTTAACGTTTTTTGCTAGTACATATACCCACGATTCAGGTTGTGTAAAGAGTTGGAATAATTAAATTGTATTTGTGAATGAAGAAGTGGAAGAAATGGTTTGGTTACCATTTTGGGCAAATTTTATATATTTTGGGGGGTTGCAAAAATCAGTCAGTCACTCACTTGATGGTGATGGTCCTCTCGCCCTGGCCCTTGCTCTGCTTCTCCACCTCAATGTGTGCGCCGGTGGCAGCGCGAATGGCATTAATGTTGCTGCCCGCACGACCGATCACACGCGAGATAGCGTGCAGCGGAACTGACACCTTCTTGCACCTGGAGGACAACAAACTGTTATTAGATGGGCCCATAAGGGAGAGGGAAACAAATCAGTTTCGTGGGGCGGGGAGGTGGAGTGTACATCTCCCTTTTAATGATATGTTAATAAATGAATCTAACAGTTTACAGGCAACTCGCATTGTACTATCAAACATTTAGTCTTCGATAATAAAATCTGCTTACGAATTACTAGTCCTTTTTACAATGGTGCAAGCACTGCTCGCTTTGTAATAAATGTACTTGAGAATCCCATATTGTTTGCATTCAAAACTTTAATTTTTAAAAAATTATTTGCTTATTTCTAATAATAAAATTTGAAAGCATATTTCACCTTTCGAAAACAGTTTTTAGTTTTCGGTTAAGTTCAGAAATGTTCTGTTTATTTGGATTTTATTGCGAAGCAGAAATACACACAAATTCGCTGACCTTCTGACAGAAATATAGTCAAAAACAAAAATCTTCTAGAAATATATTAGTCAATGTGACAGAGGCCTAAGGGGTTAAATTCATCATTATTTTATTCTCGCCTTTTGAATCCTGACACAATTTAAAAACCTGCATTATCTTTTATTTTCTAATATTCTTGTTGTTTTACTTTTCTACTTATTTTGTTTTTTGAACAGTCGAAACCAACGCAACTATGAATTCCCTCTCTTTTCAGTTTTATAACTTAAACATTTCAAACCACTGGATTGAATACAACCTAATTAAATACAGTGTTACATTGAAATAAGTTAATCAATAACATAAATAATGTCAGAAGTTTCGGATCCTTAAAATCGAACTAAGAGAGGATCCTTAGAACCTCCTCTGCAAGAATACTAGGAAGACATTTAGTGACTCAAAAAAACGCACTCATACTCGTGGCCTCCGCCGGCGTTTCTCTCTTTTGTATAAGAGGAATATTGTTGAGCTGATTGAACCTGATTCTTACTTGTCTGCAGAAAATATCAAATGAGAATTAAGTATGAATGAGTCATTGTTCCTTACCCTGGGTCAACGGAAGACACTTGGACACTGGACTTGCGAACCACCTCTTTCCAGCCTTCTTCTCTCTTTCCGCTCTGTTTGGGGAGCTGAACTCTTGTTGCGTTTACTATGTCATTCTCATAGCTGAAACAACACATTTAGTTTTGTTAACACAGAGGGCAGTGATTTCATCATATGTATGTATAAAAATGCTGATCTTAGAGAGGTCTTCAGATGATTCAATTTCAACTGTCGTAGCTTGTGACAGCACTTCAAAAGGTACATGAAAATAGGCGTGGCTCAAGGGGTCTGATGGTGGAGTCTTCCGACAAGTTTCCTTTTGATAGGTCGAATGAATTTGGATTGTCTGCAGACCCCACTACAAAGGAGTAAAATCTTTGCTTTTGAAAACTATTTCTTTTACTTTTAAGCTGTTTTTTTAGTAGGTTTAGCGTTTTTTTAATGTACTTACTGGTAGGAAACAATGTTTTGGCATTTCTTTCCCTTGCAATTGGGGGAAGTAAACAGGCTTTCATTTCCAGTTGCTTCAAAGTCTTCTCTGTCGGCCGGGTGTCTGCTCGACTCAAAGATGATGCCCTTCCGGTGCACGCCGAGGTTGCCCTTCAACTTGCTCATCTTCAGATCTTCCTCCTCTCTACTGGAACAAATTTTAAAATCGGTTGAGTAATTGATTTTAAAAAATTTTCACTACATTTTCAATGTTTGTAGGAAAACGGCATGTGTGACTTTCTTTGTGATATTTACAAATTTCTTACCTAAAACTAATGCACACAGAATGGGAGCGTGGAGTATTTCCCAGTAGTGACGCTTAGGTTAAACATTGTTGATAAAATCTGCAGGATATTGTTAGGAAGATGAGAGAAAAAGCATAATTTTAAAAAAGTTATGATATTCAGGCTGAGCCTTTTTTTTAGTTTAAAACTCTTATAATCAATCAGTATAATCCTTTTTGAACAGTCTAATTAAAGCTTTTCATCATGAACATTGTGAAAGTAATACGAACTTGCATATTTGCCATTTTTTCGTCAAATATGTTTTAAATATCCAAACCGACCATTATTGTAATTGATCATGAAGAAGTTATATATGAAATGGACGACTTACTTTTCTCTCTTTTCACTCTTGTTTTCGGTCAAAGCCAACTCAGCTGCTAGTTTGACCAGTTTATCGGCCTGCTTGGCTCGCTTGTTGATGTCATCGACAGGTGTGTACGTCACGGGCGCCACATTCTCCTTCTCCTGCTTGTTCACCTTGACGCTCTCCACCTGTGCACTTGTCAGCGCCACGGGTTTCTCCACCTTTATAAGACCCAACTTGGGTTTGATCACTTCAGGTTGTTTGATAGCAGAGGCGACAGGTGAAGTTGTGACAGGTGAGATTGCTTTTTTCTTCTTCTTATTCTTTGTCTTGTCCTGCGCCTTCACGTCGCTGGAGGAACAGGAGCCTTGGGAGTTCGCATCGATGCCGGAGTCCCCTTCTTCCTTGTCGTGGGGGGCGGGGGAGGGGGAGGGGTTGGCGGCCCCCTTGGCACCCACTCGGCTGACCACCACTTCTTCCCGGTCACTGTCTTCTTCTTCCGCCTCATTCTTCTCGCTGTATTCATTGACTTCATTCTCCTCGTGGAATTTGCGCTTTTCCTCCTGAAGAGAAAAAAATATATTAACACTCTATCCGACTCTATATAGGATTTTTTAAACATTAACGGCCTTACTAATAAAGTGGTGTAAATTTTATAAAATAGATAAACAACCATGTATGTGAAAACATTACCAATAAACTAAAATTGTCTAAACTGATATTTAACAGCCATAAAAATTATAAAATTGTTTACACAGTGGAAGAGGGTAGTTTACTTCTTGCATAAACTTGGAATTTCTCACAGAATTTCAGGATATTCCCGAAGTATTTAAAATGTGCTATATATTTCTTCTTTTTGAAGATGTCATAAAAACAAATAGGTAGTACAGTAGAGCGTCGATTATCCGAACTAATTGGGGGACATGGGTGTTCAGATATAACCGGTAATTTGGGATAATCGAGCCATACATATTTAAGTACAGGTGAATGAAAACCATATTTACATTTATATCATTTATGACAAATAGGAATTAAACAAAAAACAGTGCAAAATTAATGCTTGAAAAAATCTTCAATGTTCGTCTGCCGAAGCAAGCCTACCCGCTTACGAGTGGCTAGGTCATATACTTTTTTAAGGATAGATATTTGATACTGGTCGCTTTCAGCTTGTGTTTCAAACCAACACAAGGCAATATCTAAGCAAGTAGTACTTTCACACGGCAAAATTTAGCTTATCGACCAGTGGCGGCCATACAGTGACTAACGTGCCACTGTATGGCCCTTGCCGCCGGGTCGGGCGGGCGTAGTAGTTCGGATAAGCGGTCGTTCGGTTGATCGACGTTCGGATAATCGACGCTCCACGGTATTTTTAAAAACTAGACAAATTTTTTTTCTTTACATTTTTTTATTTGAAATATAATTTAATATTTATAAATTACTCCAAACAGTTGAAAAATTGTAGAGAAGAAAAAAATAAAAACACATTCCTTTTATTTATGAGTATTCTGCAAGAAAACTGTCACCTCATTTTTTAACTCGTTTATATTTATTTTTTGTGAATACTAACTTCAATAATTTTGAATAAATATACAAAAATAGATATTTTTACAGCTTGGTCTTAAAAATCAATAATTATAAGCTTCCAAAAACATATGACTAAATCCAACATTTTAATCATAATAAACTTTTCACTAAATCTCATTACAAATTGCCAAGAACAGACTTACATTTAGGTTGACCTTCTTCTCTAGCTTCTTCTTCTTCTTTCTCTCCCGTCGGCGCGCGGCTGCCAATCTCTTGGTCTCCTCTCGGGACCTCTCCTGGTCCAACTCCTCCAGGAGGATGGAGGCATTTTTATTGGCACGCGCTGCCTGCGTCTCCTTGGCCGCGCGGATGGCGCGCACGCACTCGTGGCACTTCTCCAGCAGCTCCTTGTCCGACAGCGTGCAGATGTAGCGGGTCATTTCCTGGTCGGACGGGAACTGCGTCACCACGCCCACCATCCATTTGACGGTTTTGACGTGGCCCTTCCGGAATGCGGCCATGAGACACGATACCTGAAAATCAACAAACCAATTAATATATGAATCCCAAATGTCCCCACGGGCCTAAACCTATTGTGAGGCTAAAGGTAGTGTAAAAGGGAAGGAGATGGGAGGAGGAAGGTTGGGAAGTATCTGACTATTTAGACCTCTATCTTTTATTGTTTACTAACAGCCTGTTACTTAACATTAATTACGTCACAAAATTCCGCATTACGAAATAATAGAGACTACAAAAAATAGCGTTAAGGTCAAAATACGTGTTTGTGACGTAATTAATGTTAAGTAACAGGCTGTTAGTAAACAATAAAAGATAGAGACTTGGCCCCCTGGTCACAAAACACAGCCATTTCAAGTAATATTTTGATGTTAGTCTTTCACCAGGGTGTTACTGAGAGGGTCTACCACTCTGAATGTCTGAAATGTCGTTGGATATTATTTGGCGGCCCATGCATATAACCAAAATATTGTTTATGGACGTCAGTAATACGATAATATGAAGATAGAAGTAAAAAAATAAGTTTGGAATCTTTTTTTTTTTTTAGAGTGGGCTACATAAAGCATTCCAGGAAAATTAAGCCTACCTATGGTACACTCCAATGCATATGTAGTTTGTAGTGCTAGAATTTGGCGTGTTTTTTGCTTAATTTTGTTATTTCTTCAACAACTTCAGTGGAACCCTGTTAATTTGAAATCCAAGGTACATCAAAAATAAAATTTCAAATTAACAAATTTCCACATAATTTAAAATTTTATGGAAAAAAAAATCGAAAAAAAAACTGCTGAAAATTGAGTTTCTCTGCAGCAAATTCAAACTCCGATAGGTTCTTCGAAATAAATTTGTAATAATACAACTTATTCCCATGTAAATCGAATTTTCGCAATCGTTTACTGCCGCGGTCGGCCCTATATTCAAAGTAAATTCGAAAAAATTGACATTCTCAGCGTAAATTAAATTTTCACGATTACCATTGCGGCCGTCCCTTTGTGTTTTTTCACGTAGGGTGTCTATTCAGGTTTGTGTAGAAATAAAAACATCAGTTCATTTTCGTATGAATATATTTTTTTGAGCAAAAGTCAGGAAGGTAATTTCCACGTGGTTTTTTCCAAATACGCCGGGCCATTGGCAGGTTAAACTCATAAAAATGTGATATATTACCGCATAAATTGAAATTATGTAGCCGATTTCCGACGCAGCCGGCCCTTTGAATTCAGATACTAATAGTAAATTCATAAAAATACGATACAAGTATTTCGCGTAAATCGATTTTTACTGAATCGCATCGCGGCCGGTCCTCTTAAATTCAGATACCTATTCGAAATAAATTTGTAAAAATACTGCATAATTTCCGCGGGTTATTAAAGCCGCGGCCGCTCTTCAAATTTAGATTTTCTAAGTAAATTTGTACATTTTTGATAAATTTCCTCATAAATTGAAATTTTGCAGCCGATTTCCACCGTAGCCGGCCCTTTAAATTAATATATTGGAAGTAAATTCATATTTAAAATAATAATATGAATTAGGACGATGTTAACCAAGCAGTCGACATTTTACGACGTTTTACAATCTGATAGATTCAGATTAACGAAAAAAAAAAATTTCAATGTTTTTTTGAATTACACAAACAAATTTTCGTGTATGAAATATGAAGTAACGAATTTTGAATTAAAAAATCATTTCATATGAAAAAAAATTTCTAGGAACATTTTTTCAGCAAAAATTTCAGATTACGCGTTTTTCGAATCAACGGGGTTCTACTTTATAAGTAATTGTAGTCCTATTGCTTGAGATAAGGCCAAAGATTTGCCCGTCTAAAATTATGTAAGTAGATAATTTACCTTTCTGTTATCTTGAGAGTCGATATCTGCCCCAGCATTGTAAAGCATTTCTACTACACTGAGGTGTCCTCCGTTAGCTGCTAACCAGAGGGGGGAATTTCCTTTCTTGTTCTTCACTTCAACTGCGGCACCCCTGTAGTAGAAAATAAGACATGACCAAAATAAGGACTTTTAATTCAATGAAAATACATTCTTCACAAATCATTTGGCAGTAGGCATCTAGAGTTCACACATTCCTTATTGAAAGTCATTTTGTGGGTTTAACTCTCTGCCATGTAAATGGGTTTTACAGGATTCATTAGGAAATACCCGACAAACTTCAACCAGTGATTCGTGAGCTTATTTGGAATTAAATTTTTGTCTCTGGTGAAAATTTTTTTTCAAATTTAAACAAAATAAACTCTCCCATGTCTTCACCAGTCACTCCGACCCTAACTATACAATACCTACAGTCTGTCAAATAAGAATAGAAAACATAGGAGGGCGCCACTGTTGATCAAATGGCAATACTAAAAATTCAACCATGGTGGAAATCTAAAGCTGTGTAACCAACATTTTTTGTCAAAAATCAAAAACACATAAAAGTGGGAAAAATATATTTTTTACTATTACCTATTCTCAAAATTAGAATTGCATATAGGTATATTATACCTTTGCAAATTTTGTTAATACAATGAGGAATAACGATATTATAGTAAAATGAAAAGCTCAGTTAGAAATTGCTCACATTTATTTGATAAATAAATAAGTACCTAAGTACCTAGCATTGCCTGGGTTTCAGATCATGTCTCTAATTTCAGATCTGAATATATTTAACTCATTCAGACCTAAAAGTAGTGTAACTAAACTCACCATTAGTGATTCTTCCTTTTTAGCTAATGTTAAATTCAAATTTATGTTATATTAAATGAATGCAAATAATAATATTTAAT